>CAUYQU010014830.1:0-85024 GCA_963574635.1 Cheracebus regulus
AGGAAGGAGCAATGCAGTCGCTGTGGCAGGGCTCTTAGACACACGTGGAGTGGAGTGACGCTGTATCAGGGTGGAACGTGCTAAGTTGAAGGTGTGCATTGTATCACCTGGCAGACAGGGAGTCCCCGGGGGCCAGGGAGACGAGCGAAAGCAGTGCCAGAGCTCAGTGAGCATGCCCCCACTGTGCACACTGGCCGGGCTAGAGGAGGAGCCTGCAGAGGGCCCAGCGGATCTGGGGTTGGGGAGGTGTCTCTACCGGGTGCACCCCCAATTTCACTTCCTCCCTCCTGCCAGGCTGGGGGCTCACACATGGTTTCTGTGATTTTTGTGGCTGCCTCCACATTCCACTCTGTGATGGACGGAGGAGTCTAAGTGAGCCGGCACCTCCCCGCCCTGCAGAGGGGCCCGCATAGGCCCAGGAGCGCCCGTTGCCTCCCTGCCTGCTTGGGGGTCTGGTGCCCTCATCTTCGGTAACATTGGGTTCTTGGGCACAGCAGGAGGGTCTCAGAGCTCAGACGCTGTGCCTGCCAGGGCTGTGTCTCTCAAGGCTTTCCCCTACCCTGAAAAAAAGCACCTGTATGGTGGAAGTTTCTTCGGAAAATGCAGGTGACCTCGGACGCTCCGGGAGGAGTTCTCAATCCATTGCAACCCTTGGTGGGGGAAATCGCCTGAGCCCCCAGCTCTCCTATCTCTGCCCCAGAGACTGTGTGGGGTGAAGGAGGGTGTGTCTCAGGAAGGCACTGAGGCATTGCCAGAGCCCACACAGGCAGCGTCGGGCACGTCAGGAGGTCATTTCACATGTTCTGTGGGGACGTGTTTTCAGCTCTCCAGTTTTCTAGTGGAGGAAACCAAAGCTCACAGGTGGTCAGCACAGGCGTTTGCCCCATACTCCACCACCACCGGTTCCACTGGTGAGGGGGAAAGGGAGGGGCAGGAAGAAGCCTGTCTCTTACGGAATCTCATCACGGGGAACCCTCTCCCAACCGCAGCTCCAGATGGTTTCCTGCAGACCTGGAACTAAACATTAGGTTCCTGCCCAAGCCTCCAGGAGCCCCAGCCTGGCTGACGTCTTCTTGCTCTGCTGAGCTCTCTGCACACCCCCAAGACCCTCTCCTCCTCTGGCTCAGCCGTAGGAAGCCCTGGCAGAGAAGCCCAGGATGGGAGGGGCAAAATTGGGAGGATGAGGTTTGCATTACCTGTAATCCTGGCCAGGCCACAGTACCTAAGCGCTCAGTCAAATGCGAACCCAGGTGTAGCCGGGAAGGTATTCTGCAGAGGCGCTCAATACCTACATCAGATGACCCCAAGGAGGTTAGCCTCGACTTTTCCGGGAGGGACTCATCCCATCAAAGGAAGCCCTTAAGGGTGAAAACGGAGGCTTCATTGACAAGAACACCTGCCTCAACACTGTAATGCACACATCACCGCCTGACTCCCGCCCACCACCTGCCCTGCAGATTTCGAACCGGCCAGCCGCCAGGAGCTAATGTTTTAAAATAAATCTCTACTTTGGGAGGCCGAGGTGGGCGGATCACCTGAGGTCAGGAGTTCAACACCAGCCTGGCCAACATGGTGAAACCTCATCTCTACTAAAATACAAAAATTAGCCAGTCATGATGGCAGGTGCCTGTAATCCCAGCTACTCGGTAGGCTGAGACGGGAGAATCACTTGAACTTGGGAGAAGGTGGTTGCAGTGAGCCAAGACTGTGCCACTGCACTCCAGCCTGAAGACAGAGCAAGACTCTGTCTCAAACAAACAAACAAAACTCTAAACACATATACATCTATGTAAACAGACTATAGTTTTTATGTCAGAAAAACTGGGACAAATCCCCCTGGTCTATTACTCAGGAGAACCCCACCTAATGGAGCCATTTCCACTGCCCTCCAGGGCTCAGGGCTTGCTGTGTCCTTTGTGGTGGGGAGGGGGGCGGCTCCTGTCCAGGGCCTTCTTACCAACAGCTACAAGGCCCGGGTAGGCACCAGCTCCCGCCCTCCCCTTCCAGGCCTTGGGAAGACGCAGCTCCCTCCCAGGCTGCCCCCAGAACACCCCATCCCTCCTGATCTCCCAAGCCTGTCCTGTTCTTGCAAGTAATTCGTTTATTAAATGCTCCTTAAGTGATCCAATTTGCATGTAGCATCAATTTCCTGCTAGGCCTGGCCTCCTGCCTGGCACTCCCCGCTCACCCTGCAGCCAACTGCCACTGGCACTGCCCAAGCTTCTGCAGCAAGAGAAATCTGGAAGCCACTTTCACTGCCCCTCAGACACATCCCCAGGGCGTCAGCAACTGGGGAGGGCTTTTAATCAAGCAAGCTCACTCCACTGCACACGGCTTTTGCTTCCTTTGTAATGACTAGCATCCATAAATCATCATCCAAAAGGGCAGTGCGAGAAAGCCGGAGCTGCACGGTCTACTGGGCATTCCCCCAGGTAGCGAGCTCTGAGGCTCCTGGGGGCAGGGACAGGGACAAGGAAGGGAGGCAGGGAGGGAGGAAAGGAGGAAGGAAGGAAGGGAGCAGCCTCCCCTAGCCCTGGGGCGGGTGGCTCCATTCTCAGGAGGCAGAGAGCCCTGGCTTGGGAAATTCCCCGGCAGGAGGGGTTTCCTCTCCTCACCATTCAAGGTCCCGTTTCCTCCAGAGGAAGTGTGGAGGCCCTTCCTGGCAGGGATCCCCCTTCTTCCTGCTCTCTTAGCAGCCCCTGAACTGGTGTGCCTCCCCGATACCTGGGCTGGTGGCTATGGAAACCGTCTAGCAGTGGGGGTTGGGGGGAGGGAAGTAGGGGGCAGCTCTGCTGGAAGTCAGAAGCTGGCAGCGTTTTCCTGGAGCTCGGCCCAGGGGTTTGGGGTGGGCTGAGCACTCGCCCTCCAGGGCCGTGTCACACAGAGGCGGGCCTTGACTTATTCAGAGTTTGACATTTTGCTCATCACGAATTGTGCATTCATGCTCATTTAAAAGGTGCTGCACTCCAGTATTACTGATCTTGATTGTTTCAGCAGCCGCCCAATTAAGTTGTGCCCCAAATCAACTGCCTGGTCCTTCCTGCTTTCTGGGGCAAAGCTGGGAGCCAGGTGGAGAGAGGAACCGGGCTTTGGGGCAGGCAGGCAGGCAGGCGTGGGCTCGCCCTGGCCAGCCCCGTGCCCTCGGGCCTCATCCTTCACTTCCCTGGGCCTTCTGTCCCAGACTGGGCGGGGCGTGGGAGGCGCGCGATGTACGGGGACAGCGTGGCACTTGCCAGCCTCTGTGATCACTGGGACAAGGCCTTGCCCTGAGGACACTGACTCCCCATGAGAGCAGGCTTCAGGCTTTATCGCTCCTCACTGTGACCCCATGTCAGCCCTTGGCAGCCCTACGAAAGCCCAGCAAACACCAGTCACCAAGAGGGGCCCAACCCATCCCACCCAGATCCTGGAGGTCCACGGAGCAGCAGGGGAGCTGGGCAGTCCTAGCAGCACCTAGCAGGCATAGCAGGTCTTGCTGTCTTATGGCCGCTGCTCTGGGTGATGGCCGGGCAGTGCCTGGGGTCGGCCAAGGCCTTCTGTAGCAGGAGAGGCTGGAAGGCTGGGCTGGGACTGCAGCAGCAGCCAGGCCAACATCATCCTGGAAGGCTCTCCACCGGGCGCTCCCCTGCCCGCTCCCTGGCCCACCCAGCAGCCAGGCCCTGGGCCCAGATGCCCGGATCGGGAAAGCCCCGTGGGTTCTGAGATGTCCTTTCTGGCTCTCAGCAACACAGGAGTATGCTGTGCCCACTCACCGCAGGTGCTGGGGTCCCCCAAACCACATTCTGGGACAACCACACTTTCCCACACACACTCTAGGGACACATACACCACACACACTCCAGGGACACACACACACCACACAGTCCAGGGACACACACACCAGGGACACACACACTCCAGGGACACACACACACCACACATGCCACAACACACACTCTCCCACACACTCACAAGCGTGCACACTCACAGCCACACACACACACCCAGGACCAGGCTTTCTCTTTAATCAGGAGCCATGTTTCTGCTGTCACCCCTGCCCAGGTCACACACCTGTCCAGATTCTGTGGGACCTGCCTACCTGGGCACTGGTGGGTCTGTATGGCCTCCCTGCCTGGCCCCAGCTCTTGGGGGTGCCAGGCAGTACCCAGCCCCACTTCCCTGGTGGGCCTGTTCGTGGTGAGCTCAGGGGAGGCTAGGGGCAGGGCAGAGCTGGACGGGCCCACGCTGGGCATCATTCCAGCCAGGGGAAGGACACCTCTGTCCCGGCCGAGGCCCAGAGGGCAGGGGCTTGCCCACGGCCACTCATCATAGCACCGCTCACACAGCTCCTGACGCCCCACCTCACTTTTTCCTGGCCGCAGCCTGGGGTAAGTACCTACAAATTGGCCTTAAACCCCAGGAAAGGACTATCAGGAATTATTTTATTCCCTGTGTCCTGCCCAGCAAGGAAAGGACAGAGGGTGGCCTTTGCCACTGGAGAGACCATCTCTGAGGTCTGCTTTAGGTGGCACTCTCTCCCCTTCATACTCCATGGAGGCCCAGGAACAAGGCTTGGTCTGTAGCCTGCTGGGGCCACGGGGTCCATGGGCTGAAACAGTGGACGCTCTTGCTAACACTCCTGGGGCCAGCCCAGGCAGAGGTCCGAGCGAGCCTCTCGAGGCCCACGTGTGTTCCGCCTTGTGCCTTTTGTGTCTTAATTCCCAGTGCCTTTAGCAGTCTGGGCTCCCTACCCAGGTCTTCCCTTCCTATAAACACAGGGCCCCTGCCCTGGCCCCAGCCCCCAGCCTCCGTCTTTCGATGCTCAGATGATGTCCCTGATGTCCCTGAGCCTGGACACAAAGGCCTGGCATCCCAGAACCCTCCCTCCCTCCTTCCCCCTGCTGGCCTATTTCTCGGGGCTTTCAGTGCCCGCGTCACCATCACCGTAGGGACTTAATGACGTTTGGCAGCTCCCGGGCGGGCAGGGGTGGCTGCTCACACTCCACAGGGGTGACGGTCCCCCATGATTCACAGGGGCTTGGGAGGGGGACGGACGTGGCAGTGCAGCAGCCACACATACCCTGGCCACGGGGTCCTAGTCACACCTGCTCTGCCCCCCAGTCCCGGTCAGGGGACTGCAGTCTGGAGACAGCCGGTGCCTTTGTCCTGTGGAGCTGGTCTTCAGTTCCTCCTTGTCCCCTCCCGGGACCCTCACTAACCACATGGCTTGTTGCTGGGTAAGCAATGCTTCTTTTTTTGGAGGTTCAGGGTGGGGGGCCGTGGTCTCTGAACGGGGCTCCCACCTGCCAGAGACACTGGACCCTGGACAGGAAGTGCCCCTGGCAGCTGCGTGAGTGGTGTGCGTTGGTGCAAACTCCACAAAAGTTTGTCGTCCAGTCCTGTTTCCCACCGGCTCTCTAGCCTGCAGCTTCCCTTCCCACCCCAGGCACCCTCCCACTGTGGGCACTGGAGTGGCCATGGCATTTTGGGGGCAGATACCCAAACTGTATCCAGTTGGGGTTATGAAGTGACTGTAGGGATGGCTCATGATCACTTATGGGCACGTCACAGCCATCCAGAACACAAGTGGCTTCCGGGAAACTGTCCCGTGCACCTGCAGGTGGGAGGTCGTGTTGGGACAAGAGTGAGTCCCAGGAGTTAAGGAGAGATCGGGCTTGGGATCAGAGCTGGAGGCTCCTCTGTGGAAGGTTCTTCCAGGCCCACCGGCTCATATAAAAACAAAACAAAGCACCTCTCAGAATTCAATTATCCAAAAATATGCGGGACATCATCCATAAAGAAACTTTTCTATCAATACTTAAAAGTGAATTTTGGCCAACAGTGTGTGTGGCAGAGCAGGGGAGTCGCGGAAGCCTCTGGAAGGACGGAGAAGGAGAGGAGAGGAGTGGCCATCTCCCGGAAGCTGGAGCCAGGCAGAGGGCTGGGTGGGGGCTTCTCCTGGCCTGTGCTCTCCCTGGAATTCCTGCTGGCTCAGGGCTGGGGAGGGACGCTGAGGGCTGGGGAGGGACACTCAGGGCTGGGGAGGGACGCCCAGCTCCTCCCGACCGATGTCTGTTGCTTCCTGTGCTCCCCTTTCCTCTGGGACAGCGCAAACACTTGAACCTGTGTTTAAGGCCCACAGAGCTCATTTTCCTGGCATCGGAAAAGCCCCTTAACTTCTGCCCATCATGAACTCTCCAGAGAAAGCGCTACTCTGGGACATTGGGTGCTCCTGGCCCCCCGCCCTCTGCATGGATCCCCCAAGGGGCCTTGCCAAGGAGCTGACCCAGAGCTGGGGTGCAGGGGAACGGAGCTGCCTCCACCCCCACATTCCTGGCGGGATTTCCTGTGGGGTCTTCAAGGACCACTGAAGTGAAGAGCTGTGGAGAGGGAGGTGTCTCTTCCTCCAGGGAAAAGGCCTCAGCAAGCAGATGCAGGTGTGGGTGGCACTGTGATTCTCCAGCACTGGGCAAAGTCTGGGCAAAGTCCTCAACGCAGGGAGGCCAACCAGCCAAGCCCGAAGTTACCACGGAACTGTCTAGAAATTAATGTGAACTGGAGCCCGTAGAAGAGTCCTGGGCAGGGCTTCTGCTCACCAGGCCTCGGGGAGCACCCGCAGCTTCTGTGGTGTCCGAGGGTGACTCCCTGCCTTGCCCACACCTGGGTGCCCAGAAAGGGAAGGCCCCCTCAGGATGGGAACTTGTGGCCTTCCCTGTGAGCCGTGCGTCTTTCCTTCCAGCCAGATTGTGGGTCCAGGGGCAGGTCTGTGCGTCTGGTTCCTCCTCTCTGATCCTGCAGGTGTCCAGGGCAGTGCCCAGTGTGGTGCATACCAGGCACAGCTGCTCAGGTGGCTTGGGACAGATCAGATTCAGCAGCTTCTAGCTTGGCACCCACAAAAGCACACAAACAGGCAAACAAACACACAGTTTGTCCAACCAAGTGCAGACAGGCTGAGGAAGCCAATCCAGGGCCCTGCCGGGCAGTCTCCAGAGAGGAAGTGGAGAGCATGGGTTGCTGTCCTCGGGTGGGCATGGCCGTCTGCCCAGGCACGGCTCCTCTGTGTTGGACGCCCATTCCCCGTGCTTCTTATTCTGGCTGGGGACATCATCATCTGGGTGCTTTGGTGAACACGGAACTAACACACCCTTGGAGCACAGCAGCACATCCACGCACTGGAAATCAGAAGCCTGCTCTCTGCAGTTCCTGCCAATGCAGCCCAGACAGGAAACCCCCAAACACCCATCCAGGTGGGGAGCCCCGACCACACACTGTCTGGCACCGCCCAGCACAGGAGCACAGGAGCGGGTAGCTGGGACCCCATTTGCACAAAACCCAAACACTGCAGGAGGCCACAGGTGAGAAGTTGTGTGGGGTGGCCGGTGGTGGCCAGAAAGGGGGGTTCAGCTGCTGCGCACCATGGCACTGCACCTGCCTGCAAAGACCAGGTTGCCTCAGCTTCCCTGAAAGCTTGCCAAGGGTCCAGTGTCCAGGACCCGACCCGAGGCTGTGGTGTTGGAGTGAGTCCTGGGAGCACCGGGAATAGGACTCCACCCATGTCCTGGCATTTGCCTGCTGTCTGGACTGGGTGTCTCTGGAGACCTCAGGTGAGGCACACTGTACTGCCCGACTGACAGACTGGGAGACTGAGGCAGAGTGGTGAGTGGGCTGAGACACCCTGCTGGCCCTGGGCTGTGAGGGGACAGCTGCAGGGAGGGGTGCTGTCACCTAGGGGGAATGGGGCCTGCCACATTTGCTAAAGGACAGGCCTATACATAGGCATACACCACACGCAGGTACACACATGCACACACCACACACAGGCACACAGTGCACACGTGTACACACCACACACATGCATACATACACATAGCACACAGGCACACACATGCACATAGCACACACAGGCACACACATGCACACACACACAGACCCGTGCTCTTGTGCCTCCCTCAGGTCCTCAGGGCCTCATGCTTCCACAGTGGAAGGCTGCCTGCAGAGGGGGTGATCACTCTGAAGAGATGACCGTAGAGCTCAGGCAGGGTGGCGGGGGGACAAGAGCCCCCATTAGAGCCAGTGGGTGACCTCTGCACATACTGGTGGCCCTCCCGGGAGCTGGTGCAGTGTGAGCCTGGTTAAACCCCTCAGGGCACTGGAGCACCCCTCCTGGGAAAGCAGAGGGACAAGGAGTGAAACACTTAGCAACACCAGTGGTTGAGGGTCCCCCAGAGGAAGGACCCCTGGCAGCAACTGTCACGCTCATCCCTGATAAGATCCGCCTGCGCTCAGAGCAGTCTCCGTACTAGAGCCGGAGCATGGGGCCAGCAGACCTGTGTGGGGTCCCCCGCACAGGACAGAGACCAAAGGACACGGAGGAAGGCCACACCTGCCTGGGGAAGAGGGGCACAGGCCCTTCACTCTAAGGCCCCGCCTCCCGGAGTGGGGGCGCCGAGGTGAGCTCAGGTGGCTGGCATTGGACCTTTCTCCTTTGTCAGTGTGCGGGGTAAGCTGCAGCCACCTGGGTCTGGGCTTCCCGCAGACCCTAAGAAAGGAGACCGCAGCGAGCCCTCCCTCCACGGGGTGACCGAGAAAACAGCACGAATGCGCGGCTCAGTTTGAATTTCAGACCAACAACAGACACCTTTGCAGTCTGAGGACTTGGCCTGAGCAGGGGCCAGGCAGCCAGGCGGAAAGACATGGCTGAGGGACAGGTCCCAGCAGACGGTCGGCTTGCGTGGAGCAGGGTCGGGGTTGGAGCAGGCCCAACTAGCCGGGCATGCTGGACGTGCCAGGCCAGGGGCTCCAAGGCCTGATGCAGAGCCCTGTGTGTGGGCCCAGGCCTGAGGACAGAGCCCCAGGGTCCTGGCAGGTCACGGGCATCTGTCCTCTTACTTATGTCAAGGGAACTCTGGATTCTCGCCCAAACCTCCTCCTCCCCCAACCACTCCCATCCCCAGCAAACACCACCATTTGTTAAGGTTCTTAAACCAAATTGAAACGAGTCTGGAGCTGTCCCAGGCTGGTGAGTGGCCGAGCCAGGACTTCAAGTCTTGACCATGTGGGAGAGGTGACGTGAAACACAGGTTTCCAGCTCTGCTTGGAAAACCCGAAAATCCAGACACGTGGACTTTTGCGTTCCTCCTACGCGGGCCCCATTTCATTTTTTCTTTGACTGAAGAGGGTGAGTGAGGAGGAGGAGGGGGCCCCGGCCCAGAGCAGAGCCGCCTTCCGCCTGGCCTCCATTCCTGTGGTTCACGGTGCTGGCGCGCAGGTGACCTGGGCGGTGTCCCGAGATCCTGCCAGGTTTCTCAGTGCAGCCAGAACCAAATTCTAGGCCTGGTCCTGACCCAAACGTGCGTCATGGCTAAAGACGTGCGCAAGCCCTGGCAGCCCTGCAGCTCCGGGCAGCACCACTCCCACCGGCGACCCGGACGTGTCATCAGCTCACCGCACGGTGTGGCTCCGGGGCGCTCTTCCCAGCGGTCAGAGGTCCTTTCCTTTTGGCTTTGCCTGGCTCTGAGGGTTTGGCCTCCACCTTTCAGCAGAGGTATTACCAGCTTCCTACCCAGGCTCAGGTAGACAAGAGACAGAGAGGCAGGGACCGAAGCCGCCAGGGAGGCCACACACACTCACTCGCCAGAGGCTGCTCACACTGTGGGGTAGGCGCCACTGCTGTCCCCCGAGGGTGCCTGCCAGCCTCAGCCCCAGCTCTCACTGTGCCCCTCTGTCTTCGTTCCCTCCGTGCCCCGTTCCCCAGAATGGTCTCTCCTCCTTCCCTTGGGCCCTGAATGATCCCCCAATCCCTCCCTACCCCACATGCTGGCTGGGCCTGGGTCTGGTTCATCTCCTGAGGTCTGGACAGGGGGTCATGGAGCCAGGCCCGGAGCTGCTGGCGCTGATGTGGTTCCCTGGAGGGTGCACTGACTGGTAGCCTGGTGGTGAGGACAGGCAGAGGTGCAGGAACAGCTCCCCAAGTCCTGAGACCCAGACCTCCAGCCCTGTGCAATCCATACCCACATGGCTGGGGTGAAGGGGGAGAATGAATACACAGAAACCTCTTCCCCTGCCTCCATGCCCGGAAGAGTTCCCTTGTTGTCTAATTCATAGATGCCAGCTGTCTTCCTAGTCCCCAAATCATTAAGTGGATTGCAACGGCCTTTGTATGTTATTCAGTAAGTTTCTCACGTGCAGTGAGCCTCACATCCCCCTCTCAAGAAGCTGTTGGAGGGGTGTTGGGGTTTTAATGGTTTGGGAGTATTCAGACACTTGCTGCTCCGTTGCCATTGCCGTTGTCATCCTAGCAGGGCAGGGCACAGCCTCCTTAGGAGATGGGGATTGAATGCGCATTCCCTCCTGTGTTCTGCGCTGTCTGGGCACCCCCACTGTGCTCTGGGCACCACCTGAAGTGCTGGGGATCCCACAGTGAGCAAGCCACACTTGGGAGTGGCCCATGCCACAATCACAGGCCAGCTGAGCGACAGAGAGCAGTGTCCTGGTCACCGGGGAGGGTTGAGAAACCCCTCCCCCACACCATCTCTGTGCAGGTGTCCCTGGCACCAGTGTATATCCCTTCCGGAAGGCTGCCTGGGCTCTGTCACCTGCTAAATCTCCCCACCATGGAGCATTTTCCTCTGCCACCAATTCCCGGTTTGGAGGTGTAACCCAAAAAATGTCAGACAGCTCTCAAGCAATTTACAGGTTTATTTCGCTAAGGTTAAGGACCATGACCCGTGACACAGTCTCAGGAGGTCCTGCCAGCATGTGCCCGAGGTGGTCGGGTTGCAGCTTGCTTTCATGAATGTTAGGGAGACAGAAGTGACAGGCAGAGATGTAGGTCAACACGTGTAAGGTGTACATTGGTTAGACCCAGAAAGCGAGGGGCTTCCAGGTCACAGGTGGATTCAAAGATTTCCTGACTGGCAATTGGCTGAAAGAATTGAGCTTTGCCTAAGAAGTTTGGGGTCAGCAGGAAGAAATGCTTGAGTTAAGACAAGGGGGTCCTGGAAGCCAAGGTTCTTGTTATGTAGATGCCGCCCCAGGTAGCAAGCCTCAGAGAGAATAGGGGGTGAATGTCTCTTATGGGACCTTAACATGTGTCAGACTCTCTGTAAAAGACCTACGAAGGGCAGGAAATTCGCTACAGAATGCAAACTCCCCCCCAGGAGACAGCTTTGCAGGGCCATTTCAATATATGTCAAAGAAATGTATTCTGGGGGTAAAGCAGATTGATTTCTTTCCAGGCCTGCGATCCGTCACGTGATGTCACAGTAGCCAGGTTGGAATGTGGTGTGGTATTGCTACAAAGCGTCTGTCCTGCCAGTCTTCTGATCTCTGTTTTCACGTTAATGCTGGTCAGCTGTGCCTCAACTCCAGGTGGGGAGAGTATATGAGGCCTGCCCAATCCCTGAACTAGTTTATCAGGTTCCTTTGAGATCCCCTTGGCCAAGAGCAAGGGAGCCATTCGGGCAGTCGGGGGGCTTCGAATTGTAATTTTGGTTTACTGGAAGGAAAGCTTCTGTGTGCAAATGAATCTTGGGGTTCACAGAGCACATGTGAACACACATTAAAGGCTCTGAGAAGTCCTGCAGTGGAAACACACACGACTCTGATCACCTGTGTGTGTAACCTGGCAATTCTCAAATGTACTTAACCATAGACTTGCTGTTGTTTAATGCTGCGTTTACTGGCACCTACAGGGTAACTGTGTATGTAGTTGTACCCAGTATGCCCTTTCTGGAGAAGCAGAAAGCCCCCAGGTCACATGGACGAGGAGTGGCTGCGTGAGGACAGATAGCTGCTAGGACTGCAGGGGAGAGATCGCCAAGCGGGGTTCTCAGATGTGACATGCTGTCCCTGCAGATGGCCCCTCAGCGACACAGTGGCCTTCTCATCACTGCTCTGCCAACAGAGAGGAATGGCCTGATGAATCATGCATGATTCATTAATCTTAATTAAAATGCAAATGTATTGCCAACCTTCTCCGATAATTAAAGCCCATTGTGGGAATATACTTAAAGCTTCTAGGCTGACATTTCTTTTGCTGAAGCAAAATGGATGACTCTTTTAGCGGTGCTGAAAGTGGTGCTTCTGGGGGATGTGTGGCCTGGACAGACAGGTGAAATCCTCGGAAAAGAGGCTCCCTGCCTCAGCGTCCGCTCTCTTCCTCACGCATGTGCACACACGTGTGCCCTGGGCTCACCGTTCAGTCATACACTGAGCTGTGTTTTCCTCAGTGCTACCAGACCCGCAGGCTCCCAATTTGGCAGGGGAGGAAAAACTAGTTACAGCTTCACGTCCTGCAAGAAAGAGCCTGTGGCGGCTCCTCAAAAACCTGCGGGTGGGTCAGGAGCACCGCCAGAGCTCCTTCAAATGCCTTGCTGGAAAAACCCCTCTCTGAGCAACTGAGCTGGGTCCTATGTGCTGGAGGGGACACTGAGGAGCCACAGGGCGGGGAGTAGGCGGGCAGTGAGGCTGGTGACCACTGGTCCAGCACCAGCCTCCCACGCTGGGGGAATCCCAGAGTTTTGGAAGAAGTCAAGTTGTGGTTTCACACACAACCCCCACGCAGCTGTGCCGAGAAGTGCCAACGCTGTGCTGAGGTCATCGGCGTCTGCCCTGTCAGAGGGGGTCGTGCTCTGAGAGATGAAGCTGAAAGTAAACTTTCCCCACCAAGAAAACCTGGTATCCCAACTATCGTGGAGCTGCTGTGAAACCTACTGCTGGCTGCCCCATGAGGTCCAGTCCCCACAGGCTTCATCCAAGACCCTCGTTCTTCCAGCTGACATAGAGCATTTTAAAAGAAACCCCTGTCTTTTCCTGCATCTTAACCAATGGGGCTGCATTCAAGGAAGTACGGCAGCCTCTCCTGAC
Organism: Cheracebus regulus; assembly: GCA_963574635.1. NCBI lineage: Eukaryota > Metazoa > Chordata > Mammalia > Primates > Pitheciidae > Cheracebus > Cheracebus regulus. Next base: position 12,847 of record CAUYQU010014830.1, read on the forward strand.
AGCCTCCTCCAAGCCCGACTCTGCAGCCCCAGCGTCTCTGCTGAGCTCCTGCCACCCTCCTGCCCAGGTCTGTGTTTTCTGCCAGGGCGTCCAGCTCTTTCCTTCTGCCCTCAGCTCTCATCTGTCCCTCAGCTTGCCTCACAGCTCTGGGCTGACAGTGGTGGGGACAGGGAACAGGGACGTGTGGTGATGACTCATCCTCTCCCTCACATGCATGCATGGCCAGTGCTTGCCTTGCCGAGCTGCCTCCATCCACACCGAGTGGCACAAACAGAAAAGGGTCACTGCTGTCTTCGGGATGAGTCTGGTCTCAAGGCTGAGTGGTTCTGTCATCAAGTCTTCTCATAGTTTGCCACAGAGGTCTTTCCAGAATCATTTACTTTATGGACTTGATTGAAAGGGGTCAGATTAGCCATGCTCCTGAGATTCTGCCCTCAGCCCCCTTGCACACATGCACACATATCCCACATGCATGCACACACACACACATGTGCATGCATGCACACACATGCACAGACTTGCACATATGCATGTGCACATGCACACAACACATGCATGCACACATGCGCATGCATACCACACACATGCATACCACACATGCACACATGCACACACACATACACGCATGCACGCATACCACACACATGCACACACATACATACACATATGCATGAGCACACACGTGCATATGCGCACATGCACACACATATGCACACATGCCATGCATACACACATGCACACACCACACATGCATGCGCACACATACACATATGCACACATGCACACACACGCACACACATGAGTGTGCACGCACGTGCACATATGCACATACATGCACATATGCACACACACACACATAGTCACACCACTGATCATGCTGGTCTAATTAACTTCTTTTGAAACAATTATGTATTCACAGGAGGTTGCAAAAAAAAAAAATCCAGAGATTCCATGTACCTGTCACTGGGTTTCCCCTTGGGAGCATCTGTATCTGCAGCTCGGGACCAAGACCACGCTGCTTCTGGAATGCCCCAGTGACTGCTGGGTTCACGTGGCAGAGGGGTGCCCTGGCCCATTTATGTGACTTGCACCCTGTGTGTGTCTCTGACGCTGGGGTCCCTTGAGCTGTGGGGACTCTCCCACTCTGGCAGGCGGGGGCTATAACAGCGGGACACTCTCAACAGCTCCTTCTTCATCAGGCTCAAATGCAAACCTTGCACCACAGTGTCTCGTCTCTGCCCCTCTTGTCCCCATTGTCACTGCCAGCATGCACCTCTTATGAGCCCTAGGAGGGACCTCCATCTCTCTGATGAGGGCAGCCACCATCCCTATCACTGCCTTCATAAATGTGCTCCTCTTTCTGGGCACACCGGAAGTCCTCCAGCACCAGTGATGCTGAGCATTTGAGCGGCCACTGAAATGCTTCCGGCCAACCTCCTCCCAGTCATCCCGGGCACTCTTCTCCCTGTCCCTCCTCCAGCACTCCTCTCTGTGTCCCTGGGACATCTGCCAGCAGGAAGGGCCTGTGATTGTGGGGGTTCACCCAGTTTAGGGTGGGGTGCAGGGTGGTGGTGTGAGGGGCAGGAGAGGCTGGGGATGAGAGTGGGTTCCCTGCAGGGTGGTGAGAGGAGCCCACCAGGGTCAGGTCCTTGTAGCCTTGCAGCTCCAGGGGCAGCTGGGAGGGGCCCCCTTGAGAGGAGGAGGCCCTGATCCTGTTCCTGTCCTTGGCCTGAAAGGCCTCCGCCCTCCTGCTCCAGTTCTGGGTGGAGACATCCCTTTGTGTGGCTCCTCTGGGCTCCGAAGCCCCGGCCTCCTGGGGCTGGCTCAGCACTCAGACACAGCCCTGGAGGGCAGCAAGGGACCCCCAGGCAGTTCTACTCCCTGCTTGTGACAGGGACAGTGACCGAGGGAGCCAGGGAGAGCCGTGCCCAGCTGTATTCCCGGCCCTGAGATTGGTACAAGTTCCCCACGGCTGCTGTAGCAGGGTCATTGACAACAGCAGAAATGTGTCCCGGGGACATCTGGCTGGAGGCTAGATGTCTGCAATCAAGGTGCCGCGTGTCGAGCTGAGCTCCCTGGGAGCCTGCAGGGAGGAATCTGTTCCTTGCCTCTTCTGGCTTCTCTGCTGCCGGCAGCCCTTGGCATCCCTGGCTCGCAGGGAATCGCTCCAGCTTCTGCCTCCGCCTTCTCTCTTGGGCCTTCTTTCCTGTGCCTTCGCACCAGCTTCCCTCTGTGCGCACTGCCGAGTTCTTCCTCTGCTTACCAGGCACCAGCGCACTGGATCAGGGCCCCCCTCTCTCCAGGGTGACCTCATTCCAACTCACAGCTTTACACACCCGCAGTGACTCCACTTCTAGAGAAGGTCGAATTCACGGATGTGGGGTGAGGGCTTCAACAGATCATCTGGGGACACAATTCAACCCACTCCATTTGTGTCATCTGATGGGCTGAGAAATGTGCCTTGCTGTGCCAGGCCCAGGGCTCTGAATCCCCAGGAGCCAAAATCCTGGGGGGCCACACCTTGGCTCTGCCTGCTGTGGGATTCTCTCTTCAGTGACCTGGGGATCCGTGCCTGCTCTGTGCATGGGGCGCCTGGCTGGGTCCCAGCTCTCACAAAATCTCAGCACCCGCACCTTCTCTGCCCACTTCCCAACGAGGACACTCCAGGCACACAGGTGGAGATGAGACTTCACCCGTGGCAGGATGGTGGCATCGCTTCAAGGGGCTGCAGGGGCACAGAGGACAGAAAGCCAGGGTCACCCCAGACCCCACCCCCCCACCCTGATGTGTGCCCACCGCTGGCAAGCTGGCCAGGGAATGTGGGCTTCTAGATGCAGCTTCCAGAGGCAGTCTGGAAAAGCATTTTTGAGAACAAATCATGCAATCACTGGAGGAATATTTGTGAAGATTTAAAACTTAGAATAAATGTGTGGTATTTTATTAATGAACACACATTTGAATATTTAGGGAAAGATGCACTTTCAAGGACTTTCGGGCATATGCTTTTTAAAAATAGACTTTTTTTTAGAGCAGTTTTAGGTTCGCAGCCAAACTGAGCGAGAGGTACAGACATTTCCCATACACTCCCTGCCCCCACAGACGCACAGCCTCCCCGCTGTCTACCCCACACCACAGCGGTGCGGACTTTACAACCGATGAACCCACCTTGACATAAGCATTTAGAGTCAGTGCTGGGCATTCTAGGGGTCTGGAGAAACGTGATGACCTGACCTTCGTGATGGCGTCACGCAGAGCGGTGCTGCCCTGAAACCCACCCTGCTCCACCTGCTCCTCCTCCCCCAGCCCTTGGCAAGCAGGGATCCTTCCTCTGTCTGCAGTTTAGGCGGATGTTTTTTAATGAAGCAGTTGATCTGAAAGCAAATGAAAAGAGCCAGGAATAGAAAAAACAAAAAACAAAGGCAAGGGTCTGTGGGATGCCCCCTGGGGGAGTGTGCTGGGGGTCTGTAAAGAGATCCCTCCTTGGGGTCTCTCCGTGCAGTGTAGTCCTGGGCCACGCCCTCCTGACCCTAAGATCCCAAGGGTTGGTGTCTCCCTGTGGCCCCGCAACCCCAGGGCAGAATCTTATTTATTTATTTATTTATTTTGAGAAGAGTCTTGCTCGGTCACCCTGGCTGAAGTGCACTGGTGCGATCTCGGTTCACTGCAACCTCCACCTCCCAGGTTTAAGCGATTCTCCTGCCTCAGCCTCCTGAGTAGCTGGGACTACGGGAGCACGCCACCACGCCCAGCTCATTTTTGTATTTTTGGTAGAGATGGAGTTTCACCATGTTGGCCAGGATGGTCTTCCAACCTCGTGATCTGCCCGCCTCAGCCTCCCAAAGTGCTGGGATTACAAGGGTGAGCCACAACACCCAGTTCCCCAGGGCAGAATCATACTCATGGGAAATGCAACTGGTCTTCTCTGAGCTACTCAATGCTGGAGCCCAGATGGCCTCCGTGCTGGCACCCGCGCGGTGCTGCCGAGCTGTGGCCGTGAAGGCCGGAACGGCCGTGGCCTCAGCATTCTTCTCTCTGCGTCAGTGACCTTGTGGCCAACTGCCCAGGAGGGCCCCGTCCCCAGTGCTGAAGTCTGTCCACCTCCAGGACAGGTCAGACCCAGGGCCGGCCTGACCCTCAGCATGATCCTCTGGAGGCGTTACCCTCCACCCCACTTCCACGGTGCCACCTTCTTCTCCTGGGACCTGACACTTGGCCATTGCTTGTTCTTCACGTCTGGAGGTTGGGCTGCGGAACCCAGGCCTGGGAAGTCCTAGGTGCTTGGGAATTATTCAGGAGCAGGAAAGGCCTTTCTGGGGATCCCATGGCCCCACTCCAGTGACTTTTCAAGGGGCTTCCTCAGACTGTGGGAACTGAAGGCGGTGTCGGGACCAGCCTGAGCCCAGCCACCTGATGTCCTTGAAAGCCCGCTTGCTGTACCAGGGGTGACTTGGTCACTGAGATGCTGATCAGAAGGCACAGACCTCTCCTCTCCATCAGGCGGGGCCCAGCTGGGCTCTCCTGGCCAGCAGCCTGGAGCAGGAGAATTTGCTGCTGGACAGCACTTCTAGGGGCCAGAGACACAGGCTGATGCTGCCTGGTGCACAGTGAACTCGGGGCTCGTGAGGCCAATGTGAGGAGCTTTCACCCAGCGCGGCCACCCTTGGCCTGAGGCTCTGCAATGTGGCTTTGCCTCTCCAGGCTTCATCGGTGCCGGGTACCTTCTTGAGCTACACTAATAGGAATCTCCCCACAAGACCCACACGTTGGCCCTGAGAGCAGTGGTTTGCACCTCCGTAAAGGGCTGTAATGGACAAAAACCAAGAAGAATGTGTGACAAAGGCCGAGGGAGGCACTTGACCCAAGGGAAGTAGGAAAGGAGATGCCGGGCCCTCTATGAAAGCAGGAGTGCCCGGGCTGCCTGCAGCTCTCCCCGCTGGGCTTCATTCTGCCGTGGGCTTGTCCCGGCAGTGGCCCGATGCCTGGGGCTCCCAGGTGTGCCTGTCCCGGGAAAGGGTGCTGGCCACTTCCAAGGCTCTGGAACCATCCTGAGGCCCCACCACAGCCTGAACTGGGCCCCTGAGGGATGCTGCTTCCGGGCCTCTGAGCATCGGGACGAGGTCGCACGCCCTGCAGCCCTTCAGCACTGGGGCATGTGGGAGCTGCCTAAAGAAAGTTGGGGCACTGTGTGCACACGAGGGGAACGGAAGCTTGGAGAACGGAGGTCAGCTCTCCTCCAGGGCAGCATTCACCCCCCAGGCCTGTGTGGGACTCAAACACAACCACAGAGCTGTCCACGCCGAGACGGGGCCTGAGAGTCACGGACAGCAGGTGCTGGTGTGTGCGCGTCGTCTCTTTCTGCCATAATAGTGCTGCTCTGAGTTAGTTTTTAGCCAGTTACACTGTAGTATCAGACAGCAGGACCTCACGTCACACCTCCCCCAGCATTTCCTGCTCTTGCAGCATGTCAGCTGTACCTCTTCCCTCTGGAACCAGGCCGGAGGTGCAGCCTCCGCCTGCTGGGTGGAGTCCTCAGGGCCGCTGGACCGGGTCTGGTGGAGCCTAGGCATGGCTCTGAGGCTTCCGCTCAGGCAGGGCTATGCCATTGTGCCCCATTTCATCGGCCAAAACCTCCATGTGGCCCCGCTGACCATCAACAGGGATGAGATGTCCATTGTCTTACCCGGGGGAGACCAAGAGCCCTGGCCACCGCAGCTGGATGGCGCAGTCCCATTTTCTCTTAAGAGCAATCAGCCCAATTGAAACTAGAGACGAGTTAGCACCTTAGCGATAAGGGATGACGCAGAAGTGAGGAAGGACAAACTTCGAGGGTACGTCCTCAGCGGTGGGTTTGCTTCTCCCAGGCAGGCACTCTGCCTACAGCTCAGCCTGGCGGAAAGGGTGCCGCGACTCTCCCTTCCCAGGGCCCAGCAGCTGAGCTAAAGGAGGAAGCCTGGGCGGACACTCCACACCATGGCCTCCAAGGAGTGTTCCTGACCTGGGGGAGGCAGGTGGGCTACCCCTCAACAAGGGTGCGGATGACACCCTCGGGCCACCTGCACGATGCGCCCTCGGGAGCAGGGCCGCTCCTCCCCGCCTTCCTCTCTGGCAGGCCTCCGGGGTGGCTTTGGCAGAGCCTGACCTGGTGGGAGTCAGTTTCCTGTGCTCTCTGCCCCAGCTGTAGGAGGAGCACCTGGTTGCCTGTGTGCTGTGTCCTTGAGGACCATCTGTAACCAGCATCAGCCCCACCCTGCCCTCCGGACAGGACACGTGAGCCAGGTTGGCGAGTCTGGAGGGGCTTTCTCAGGCACAGCCACCGTGAGGACCCGGGTCCCTCACGGCCTGCAGCAGGGGACATTTTCCCTGAGGCCACGTGTACTCGTGGCAGTCCAGCTGCCGGGACTGAGAGCCTGACCCCCATGAGCACATGGTTGGCACTGTGGCATCCGGCTGGAAATTTCAAAGTAAAATAAAGATAGGTGGGTGCAGGAAAGTGGGCTTGAGTGCTTCACAGGGAGACCCCGCACTGCCTCCCATGGGAAGGAGACCCCGAGTTGCCTCCTATGAAAAGGACACCCCGCACCGCCTCCCATGTGCTGTGCTGGTTTCTTGAATGAATGTCCCTCATTCATCAGAAACACGGATCTGCCCATGAACTTCTGACCATGATCTGAGAACTGAGAGAAACCAGCCCCAAAACCACAGGCCAAGAAGCCTGGAAGCCAGAGAGTGATTCCAGGAAATAACGGCCGGCGTGCGCTGAGGTCACTCAGGCCAACTATGGTGAAGGTCAGCGATGTCCATCGTAAATCAGTTTGCCCAGGACAGGCCCAGCGACGCCAGCAGTTCTGGCGCGTGTATTCACAACCTTCTCCTTTATTCCCAAGGAGCTCAGATGGGTCGGTAAATTATAGCATTGCCCTTGTCGTGTTGGATTATGAACAAAATCTCAAGGGCTGACTCCCTTCAAGAAACCCACTGTGCAAAAACCCATCTTCCCAGGAGGAGAGTATTCATTTTCCAAAAGACCTCTCTTTTGGCCAGGAAAGAACACCCTTTGTTTGCCAGAAAATCCTGCCAGCTGCCTGCCTGAGTGCAGGACCGCTAGAGTCCATTTTGTAAAATCGAGACCGCAGCTGAGGCGCACATGCAGTGCGTGAGTGCAGAAGGCCCAGGTGCTCCGGAAGCTTCCAGAGACAGCGTGGGGCGGCCGACGCGAGGAGGCACAGACACGGAGGACGCGGTGGCCTCGCCCCCGGGGCTCCTGGAGCGTGGCTGGCTGAGGCGCAAGTAGATGGTGCGGCTGAGCGTTTGTTTCCTGCTGGGGCGGGAGGAGGGGGGCTGCCGCCGGCTGGGGCCTGTGACTGTGAGTGCAGCTCATGGAGCAGCTGATGTGGGGGTCGGGGTGCGAGGATTACCCCCTGTGTGACGGCAGAGGGGCGACAACGTGTCGAGAAACGTGGCCAGGGAGGTAAGGAAGGGTCGTGGGAAAATATGCAGGAAGATACTCCCCGTGGTCCTGTTTCCCTTGGAAAGTGGATGGAGCCCTCTGGGCCATGATTGCCCCTGAATTAGGCAGTGGTGGGTACCGGCCTGGCAGGCGGCTTCTGCTGCCTTGGATTCGCAGCTCTCAGGGGTCACAGGGGCTGCCCCTGCCAAGAAAGACAAAGTGTGGTCCTGAACAGGCCTTCGGGGGGCCGGAAGAAGGAATGGCTCTGGTGATGAAGCCTGAACCCCAGCTCTCTCTCCCTTGTTCTCTCGGCCCAAAAGGGGCTGCTCAGCAGGGCTGGGTTTAGAACCCTCCACGCGACGGCCAGAAGCCCTCACAACATCTTCGGCTGCTGCGGCACGTTCTGATCTCCTTCGTCCTCCCCAGCCCATCCTAGTCTCGGCCACACGTTATTTATATGTAATGTCGTCTGAACATGCACGGGCTGACCCCAGGACGCCACACATGAAGCGGCTGTGGTGAACCCGTGTGGCCAGGCTGGCCTGTGGCTCAGTGTCTGTTCCAGAAGCCTGGCCCGTGCAGTTCTCCTGAGCGGGGCCACTGGAGCTCAGGAGGGCCAGGACCACAGCCCAAACCACTGTGACCGAAGACACTGTGCAGGGCCTGGGAACCAAACAGTCAGGAGGGAGCTGGGCAGCTGCACCTCCTCCTAAAGTAGCCGCCTCGTAGGGAAACCGCTGAGCTCTATCCGTGTGAGCGGAGGCGACTGGGGCACCCCGCCAGTAGACATGGGTTGTCCACCCTGGGCCGCCTCTGTCTTTCACTCCCATTTAAGGGAAAACGACCTCGCTTCGTCTTCCTGCCCTGGGCATTGGAAATGAGTGGGGAGAACAGTGCTCCTGCTTTAAAATGCTCCGATCTTTCCTTCCACTCCACGTGGAATTTATCCAAAGGACGAAGTTGGCACTGACCTCCATGACACCTGCCCCCAGGGGAGGGGGAAACAGAAGCCTGTTCTCAGAGGCCCGTGTCGGGACCAGCGGCTGCTCCTCCTGGAGGCCTCAGACCTGTGGCGGGTGCATTTCTGTGACTTGTGTAGGGGGGGTCATTTGACACCTGCCTGCAAAGTTTCAAAGGAGATGGCCTCTGGGTAGGGGTTTAAACCAAAAGGCGCCACACAGATCCAGATGTGAACCGTGGCTGTTGTTTGCAGTCGAAGCGGAGATGCAGAGGACTGAACAGGAGTGCCGTCAATGTTGCTCTGTGGCCTTGGCCCAGCCAAGGACCCCCACCAAAAGGGACCTGGGAACCACTGCTCCGCGGTCGAGCGCTGGGCCCGCCGTGCACTGCTCACACCTGGTTGTGCCTGGAGACTGAGAGCAGGGGGTGCCAGTGGCCTTGGCACACTGGAGCCCCACAGCGGGAAGAGTGAGAGGGGAGGCATGAGAGCAGTCACCCAGGGGTCCCCACGTGGGCTTGTACAGGCCTGGTTCAATCTGCACTGCAACTGGGCAGGCAAAGCGAGGCCCCCCTTCATAGAGAACACCGAGGCAGAGAGGCAAACACGTGTGGCATCAGTGCCGCTGAGAGAGCCGAGGCGGGGAAGCCTGTCCTCTCAAGGGCGGCCCTGTCTCGGGCGCCCGGGTGCCCCCTGCCCATCTGCCCAAGGCTCCTGGGGACATGGCCCTTGGGTTTGAGGAGGGCCCTGCTCCTCCTGTGGGAGCCCAGGACTTGCGTGTGCCCGAGCTCGCACACCTGGCGCATGGGCAGGGAAGCGGCACTCCCAGCGACCCCGCGCGTCTCTGCTTTTCCTTATGCTCTGAGTAGGCACCCAAGGAACACACGGTTTCGCTCAGAGGCTGATTCCTGAGACCAGGATAAAACCTCGGGGAAAGGCTCGCACACAGTGGATGCCCGAGCCCCTGCCGTGAGGGATCGATTACAGTGGCCCAGGGTGGTCTCTGCTCAGGACGGGTTGGGGTGAATGGACCACCATCAGCAGCCTGGGGCAGGGAGGGTTGGGGGTGTGAGTTCAGATGGGCAGGTGACTCCTTTTCCGGGAGCCTGCGGCTCAAGATGTGCGGGAGGCAAACGGTGAAGGCAGAGGCCACGCCGTGTGCCTCAGGGCTGGTGCCTGTTTCAGGTGAGAAAGCCCAAAATTCCCTGCTGGGCTCCCACCCGCTCCCTCTGGGAAGTCCTGTTGTCATCTCCCCTGACACGAGCCTCTCCACGCCCTCCGGAAGGCCAGGTCCCCGCACACGGCTTCCCCTCCGCTCTGGGCCCTGGCTCTCCTCTCTGCCTGTGCCCAGCACGATGGCCGCCACCCGCTCAGGACCCAACGCTGTCATAAAAGTGCCAAGCCCTATCTCCTGCTTTAAAATACCATGCTGTGGGGAGTTTCTCTGAATCTGCTCTGATTCTGGGGGCTGCCTGATTTTTAAACATTTTAAAAATAAAATAAAAAACCACCTGCAATGTAAAAGCTGAAATTAGCCTCTGCTGCCAAATTCAGGTCTTGAAAGCTAGCAAGCTTTGAGTTTCAATACATGCCCCTCAAAACCATTGCTTACCGTGTGTGTGTGTGTGGAGGGGGGTGTATGTGTTTGGTGTGTATGTGTGTGTGTTGTGTGTGTGGTGTGTGTGTGGTTTGTGTGTGTTTGGTGTGTGTGTGGTGTATGTGATGTGTGGTGTTTGTGTGTGGTGTGCCTGTGGTGTGTGTGTGTGTTCGGTGTGTGTGGTTTTTGTGTGTGTGGTTGGTGTGTGGTGTGTGTGTGGTATCTGTGGTGTGTGGTGTGTGTGGTCTATGTGTGGTGTGTGTATGTGTGTGATGTGTGTGTGCATGTGATGTATGTGGTTTGTGTGTGGTGTGTGGTCTGTGTGTGGTGTGTGTGTGGTTTGTGCGTGGTGTGTGTGTGGTGCACGTGTGGTGTCTGTGGTGTGTGGTGTGTGTGGTTTGTGTGTGGTGTGTGTGTGGTGCATGTGTGGTGTCTGTGGTGTGTGGTGTGTGTGGTGTGTGTGTGGTGTCTGTGGTATGTGGTGTGTGTGGTTTGTGTGTGCTGTGTCTGTGCATGTGTGGGGTGGTGTGTGTGGTGTGTGTATGTGTGTGGTGTGTGTGTGGTTTGTGTGTGGTGTGTGTGCATGTGTGTGTGTTTTGTGTGTGGTGTCTGTGTGGTGTGTGTATGGTTTGTGTGTGGTGTGTGTATGTGTGTGGTGTGTGTGTGTGTGGAGTGTGTGGTTTGTGTATGGTGTGTGTGGTGTGTGGTCTGTGTGGTCTGTGTGTGTGTGTGGTGTCTGTGGTGTGTGGTATGTGTGGTTTTTGTGTGGTGTGTGTGTGGTGTCAGTGGTGTGTGGTGTGTGTGGTTTGTGTGGTGTGTCTGTGCATGTGTGTGTGGTGTGTGTGTGCGTGTGTGTGTGGTTTGTGTGTGGTGTGTGTGCATGTGTGTATGTTTGGTGTGTGTGGTGTGTGTGTGGTGTGTGTGTGGTGTGTGTATGGTGTGTGTGTGGTGTGTGTATGTGTGTGGTGTGTGTGGTCTGTGTGTGGTGTGTGTATGGTGTGTGTGTGGTGTGTGTGTGGTGCATGCGTGGTGTCTCTGGTGTGTGGTGTGTGTGGTTTGTGTGGTGTGTCTGTGCATGTGTGTGTGTGGTGTGTGTATGTGTGTGGTGTGTGTGGTATGTGTGCATGTGTGTGTGTATGGTGTATGTGGTGTGTGTGTGGTGTCTGTGTGGTGTGTGTATGGTTTGTGTGTGGTGTGTGTATGTGTGTGGTGTGTGTGCATATGTGTGTGTGTGGAGTGTGCAGCTTGTGTGTGGTGTGTGTGTGCATGTGTGCATGTGTGTGGTGTGTTTGCACAGTGAACCACCTGCCACCTCTGGCTGAGCACGGGCCTGGTGTGGGCGTGCCCAGGGCTGCTGGCTCCAGTGTCTCCCAGCCCTGACCCCCAGGGGTTGGCCTGCTTCACATTTGCATATTCACGGCCTGAAATCAATTTTATTTCCTCAAGAAGAGTCTAACCCTTTAGCAAATGCCAACTATAGAGGTTTATTTTTCTCTCTGAGAGAAGTAAGAGTGAAGGCTGAGGCCAAGACTGAAGGACGGAAGGACGGGACTTAGAAGCCAGCGAGCCCAGAGCCATGAGACGCACTCCAAGGACACGGGGCCTTAGGGAAGCCGGGCAGGGCAGGGGTTGGTCTTGGCTTCACCGACGGTGCCACGAGGTCGGGCACCATCTCCACTCGCAGGCTGGCCTGTCCCCTTCAGCCCGAGGTCCCCGTGGTGCCACCATCCAGACGCTGAGATAATTCTGCCGGGGCACTGGCTGAATTCCCCAGTGATGGGTGGTGGCTGTTCTGTGGGTTCTCCATTGATCTTGCTGGCTGAGTGTCCATAGCGGACGGGCAGGTGCTGTCAGAGTCTCCACCCCCATCCTCTCCCCAGGACTCATCATCACCCACCGCCGCTATAAGCTGCCAGGGGCTCACAGCTGTGAGTCTTCAGGAGGGGCCCCACCTGACGTGCAGATCCCCTCCCGCCCACATCTTGGCTTTGCCATCTTTCCTGGCTACCAGCCCCTTCCCCTGGTCTTAGTTGGCTCAGGCTACTAAACAGAAATATCGCACCCTGAGGCCTTGGACAGCAGACCTGACTTCTCACCATCTGGAGGCTGGAAGTTCAGGGTCCAGGCCCCCCATGCTGCCTTCCCCGGCCCTCCCTCCATGGCTCACAGATGTCACTCTTGCTGCCTGGTCTCAGGTCTGCCCCTTTGGGCACGCAGGCCCCTGGCATCCCATGTTCTTATAAGGACACCAGTCATACTGGATCCAGGCCCACCCTAATGACCTCATTTACCTTTATCACCTCTTGAAAGACCTTGTCTTAACAGCAGTCACATTCTGGAGTACTGGGGGTTAGCATGAGAATTTGAGGGAAGCGGTTCACCCCATAAAACTGCAACTGTACCCCAATAAATCACTTTCACAAGAGCTCTTCCCTCAGGCTTCGCTTCTGGGGGAATCCCCCCTGAGATGGATCCATCCAGATTCCTGTTTCTCAAAGAAAGGAGGGGTGAGCCCTGGTGTGAAGGGAGCAGCTCACCTTGGGGACTGGCGGGTAAGCTGCTGGCACTGCCAGGGGCAGGCTGGGCAGCAAGCCCGGAAGAGGAAGGTGAGGCCCGCGGCTGGACCTCATTCTTCTGAGTATTATAAAATCTGGCTTTGTCCAGAAACGACCCCGCGTGTCCTTTTGTTAATTGAAGTGCCAAATTTTCTCCAAGTGACAATGGGAGTCGTTTAACAATGCAAATAATTTGCACCGTAATTTGGTTGGTAGACACTCTTGCTGATTCCTGAAGTCAGAGGAGCAAAGTGATCACGAATTCCAAGAGTGGAAACAAATCCATCCGGCAGATTTCACCCTGGCTTCTTCCTGGCAGGTCTGTGAGCTGCCCTGGGGGCCTGGAACCTTCAGCCGCTACCGGCTACCGGGCTCAGCCAGTGTCATTGGGAGCCAGGTCCCGCGGTGGCTCCCAGCCCCAAAACCGACTCCGCCTGGGGTGGGACAACATACAGTTTAATTAAGCTCTCAGCTTTTCCATCTGTGAAGCAGAACTTGGGATGCTGCTCACCCCACCGGCTGGGAGGCCACAAAGATGGATGCATCTGTTTTTAGAAGACCTCTGTGCCAGCGATGAAAGACATCAAAGCTCTAATACCCTGCTCAGCAAACAAGCAGAGAACTCGCACATTCAGGAGACGGTCTCCTTGTGCACAGGGGCCGTGGAAACCAATGTATGGTGGAGCCTGAGGCACCCGGCAGTGCAGCTTCCCTGAAGCTGTGTAGGGCCTCCAGCCCCCGCCCCAGGTCCCAGAGTCATATGGCCTGGGGAGCTCACATCCTGGCCTGCTTGGTCACCCCTATTCTTTGAGAGCATCCTTCTACCCAAAGGTGTCAGGATGGGAGCAGGTGGGGGTCCAGCTTTGCTAATTTCTTTTTAAGTACGTTATTATTATTTTTGAGACAGAATCTTCCTCTGTCACCAAGGCTGAAGTGCAGTGGTGTGATCTCAACTCACTGCAACTTCTGCCTCCCAGGTTCAAGCGATTCTCCTGCCTCAGCCTCTGGAGCAGGTGGGACTACAGGTGTGCGTCACCACGCCCGGCTAATTTTTATACAGGGTTTCACTATGTTGAACAGGCTGGTCTCGAACTCCTGATCTCAGGTGATCCACCCGCCTTGGCCTTCCAAAGTACTGGGATTACAGATGTGAGCCACTGTGCCTGGCCTAGCGCATTATTTTTTAAAGGGGTAAACCATCTGTCTCTGTGTGTTTAATTACTAGTAACTAGTTACTGTTACAACTCATTTCTTTGGGGACAGGCTCCTATCTAGTGTCCCACCACCATATTATTTGGGCCAGGATAGATACACACAGTGGATGAAAGGCCAGAAGATGAATCTTACGTCGAAGGTTCACTCTGGGAAAGCACAGAGCTAGAGTTTGCTCAGAGCCTGGCTCCTGCAGGCGGGCACCGCTGACTGACAGCTGGAAGATTCCAGACTCCCAGGGCGCCGATTTCTTGAAGTGGCATGAACCCTGGCAGGCTCTTTGAAGTGTGTGCCCAAAAACGGTGGGGTGGGGATCTGTGCAGGAGCCAGGCCACCTGTGCTCAGAATCAGCGGTGCAGGTTTCTCTTGTCTGTAAGTCAGCGGTGTGGGCATGTCGGGGCACTCCTGGGAAGAGGGGTGAGGGGCTGTGGGCCTCAAGCTGGCGGGACAGGCAAGAAGTCTCACCTGCAAAGGACAGCAAGTCAGAACCAACAGTGGAACTCTCCAGGGGAGGGGCTTTCAAGCCCGGCCACCACCCAGGCTTCACCCGGGAGATGTTGGACCAGGTGCCCGTAGACAGCCCACGTCAAGGCGCACAGACTGTTGAAACAATGAGAAGTCCTCTTCCTGTACCACACAGTGGTCAGTCCTCACCCGAGAGCCCACAGCCCGGCCAGCAGCTGCCGGCGGCAGCTGGTCTCTCATCTCCCCAAGGTCCCAGCAGCTCTGCCCGTCTACACAGCCCCTCGCCACGGCCATCGATGGTGTGGACATGTCAGTTTCCAGGCTGCTGCAGGGCCTGCCCCTGGTGGGGTCTGTGATATTGGTGGTTCCATTGAGGGGCTCCCCTGGCCTCCCCTGGCTGGCTGGGGTGGGTGAGGTGACATAAATACACCGAGCAAGTAGCTCTGCAGACCACCGGATTAGCAGTGTCCCTTGTGACCACAGTGTGGCTTTAAAGTGGGCCCCAGAGGTGGCTCTCCAGGCAGTCTGGCTGGGCTGTTCTGAGGCACATCTGCTCCTAGGACTGCCCATTCATTAGGGCCAAATAAGCAGGCATGGGCGCCAGCCGCAGACGTGGTTTCTGGGGGCCTGCAGGGGTGGGAGAGCCCCCTCTCCAGCAGTCTCAAGGCGCTCAGAGGTCTGGCTCCTCTGGGTTGAGCTCAGGTCTGCAGTGAGCAGGGAGTCTTCCTCCTGCTGCTCCCCGCTGCCTGCCGGGAGTGCCAGGGTCTTTTGTGAAATAATCACGTTACTCAAATTCAATCCTTTAACAAATAGTACATTTTTGTATGTATTTTGTAGAGCGGCATATGCCTCAAAGTTCTAAAGGCTCCGCAGGGTATCTATTCTGTGAAGCCTTCCTTCTACCCGCTCCCTGCCCGCCTGCCGAGACAAGCAGCGTGGCCAGCCGTGGTGAGCGTCCTTCTGTGCATTAACGAGTAAATAGGCACGAGCATTGTCTGTGCCTCTATGCAGAGGTGGGGGCTCACCACGTGTGCTCTTCTGCACTTTCACTCTTTTCATCGAGTGCCATGTGTCAGAGCTCTTTCCCCACCATCACACAGCCCCAGCCTTTCCTGTGGCTGAGCGGCAGCCCATTGGAGGGCTCATAACTACCCATGGATATTTAGGTTGCGTTCAGGCCTTTGCAGTTAAAAACAATGCTAGCACACCGTGCTCTGCAGTATGCCGGCATGTGTACATGTGTGTCTGTGGCAAGGAGGGGTGGTCTCGGGCGCAGCTGCGGAGCTGCACAGTATGTGCATGTCGCATCTGTGGCGGGGAAGGGTGGTCTCAGGCGCAACTGTGGGCTGCACAGTATGTGTGCTTCTTGCCTCTGCGGCGGGGAGGGGTGGTCTCGGGCTGCATTTGCATCCGGACTTGCATTGCATTTGCATCTGTGCTTGCACTTCCGTTTGCATTTGCACTGGGGCTTGCATCTGTATTTGCAGTAGGACAGGGGGTCACTCTCAGGTGGGTCTGCCTGGGATGTGTCTCTGGCTATCCCTGGCCCGGGGGTGCTCTTTCATTCTTGACTTCACTAAAGGACAGCATGCCTGGCAGTCAGCGTCCTGTGAGGGAAACCAGCCGGTCTAGATGTTCCAGCAGAGGAATTTTAACACCAGGAATAAGCTACCGAGGTGCCAGAAGAGCAGAAGGGAGAAGTGTGCTCAGGGGAGGCCAGGGCAGGAGGGTGCTTCTGGAGACACTAAGTCTGTGCTGCTGAGCTGTATCTGGCTGTGGATGTGCTGGTGAGGGGCCACCTCCAGCAGGGCGAGGACACCTACCCTGACCCTAGTGCCCACCAATGCCAACTGGAAGCAAGAAGCATTGCCCCTTGTCCTGCAGCAGAGCTGACTGAGGTGCCCATAGGCATGAGAGCTCTGGAAGTGAGTGTGCAGCTTCCAGGCCCCGAGAAACAAAGTGTGGGGCTGAGAGCAGAGGTGCCAGCAATGTGCAGTAAGCCCAGTGCCTGCCCTGAGGTGGCCTCAGCGTGCGGCCAGGCCGTCCTGTTGGCTCTGACCCAGCAGTGGCCTGGGCTGTGCTGGCCCAAAGCCTCCATCTTTGTCTTTCAAAACTCCACTACGCCCAATACCACTTTCGTCCCACATCCTCTGTGCTGGGGGCCATTCTTGGTGCTGGGGCCCTCATTAGATACTCAGTTTGCCCAGCCAGGGGAGCAGGAGCTGCTGTCCTGGGCTCTTTACTGGCACCAGACACATGCAGCTTCTATCCAGGACGCATCCTGGAGGACCGAGGGACCCTCACCTGCAGTGGCTGGAAGCCCCTCAGGCAGGGCTCTCCAACAGCCGCCTAGCACCAGCAGCAGGTGTCACAGAGGGGACTTGGGACTGAGGGCTGCTTGCGTCATGTCACCTTGGGCTTTTGGGAACAGCCTCTCTGGGGAGGAAAGGGGGACTGGCCCTTCTGTGACATGGACCATGCAGGGCCAGCCCTGAGGGTCCTTGCCAGGAAAGGGGAGCAGAGCTGCCTTCTGTCCCATGGAGAAAATCGAGACCATGCTGGCAGCCATCGGCTGGTCAGGCTTGACCCCTGGGGGTCTGGGGCTGTAGCACAAATCACCGCAGACCAAGTGTCCAGACCACAGACATTCACTCTCTCGCGGTGCTGGAGGCCAGAGGCCCGAGATGAAGGTGTCGGGAGGGCTGCTTCCTGCTGGGGCTGTGGGCAGCGTCTGTCCAGGCCTCTCTCCGCGCCTCTGGGACCCTTGGCATTCCCTGGCTGGTGGGGGCCGCGTCCTGGTCCCTGTCTGTTTCCCTCCTCACACGCTCTCTTCGGAGCTTGTCTGTGTCCAGATCTCCCCTTTCCGGAAGGCCAGTGGTCACTGCACCAGGGACCCAGCCTACTCCAGCATGCCTCCTTTTAACGAATTCCACCTGCAAATAGCCTGTTTCCAAATGAGTCACGCTCTGAGGTAGTGTGGGTCACAACTTCCGCATATAAATGGGGAGTGGGATGGAGACAGATGTAACTGAACCCAGAACAGTCCCCTTATAAGCAAAGAACTTCTTTCCCCAAACAGAAAGAAAGAAGTCTTAGCAGCCTGTTACATTACACTGGAGACCAGGCCTCAAGAGGCCCAAGTGGATGGTGCCAGGCACCAGGCAGGCCTCACAAGTGACCTCACCCTTGCTTGATTTGCAGAGGTAAGCGAAACCGAGCTATTTCTTGCAAATGCCTACGTTAAGGAGAAACAGAACTTAAGCTCCACCAATCAGAGGCAGCCAACAAACTTATGTAACCAGGGACTTTCCAATGGGATGGACCCAATAAGGCAACTCTGTACCTGCAGCCAATCAGATACTTTCTCTGCTTTATGTCAGGCAACTGCGTGTCTGTGGCCAATCAGATGCCTTCTCTGCTGTACTTCAGGCAACTGCTGTATCTGCAGCCAATCAGATCCTTTCTCTGCTTTACCTGAGGCAACTCTGTACCTGCGGCCAATCAGGTGCTTCCTCTGCTTTACATTAGGCAACTCCATACCTGCCAATCAGATACCTTCTGACCTCGCAGAGCTGCCCCTGTGTTCCCTTGGTGGAGCTCCTGATTCACTCTGGTGTGGGGCTGCCCAATTCATGAATGGCAGTTTGCTCAAGTCAACTCTTTAAAAAGTGTATTATGCCTCAGTTTACCATTTTAAAACAGACCTCAACTTGAAAGGCAGGTCAAGAACAGGAGTAGGGAGTTCTCAAGGATGTCAACATGCGTGACCACTCACCACCAGGAAGAAGGTTCAACTCAGCAGTCAACAAAGGAACATACATCCGGTCACCAGTTTCCCTGTTGAACTGGTGAAATTTTATTTAACCAATAATCCTCCGTGGAGCATAAATGCAGGTAGACTTTTGGAGGATATTGTCAACGTGAACCTACAACCCGAAAACGTTCTTTCAATCCTGGGCTTCTATTTCTGATCCTCTAACATAAGGAAAGATCCCAAGATATGGGAAAATATTGATGCAGAAAAAGATTCATCTCAGTGTAATTAAAAAATGCACAGAAGCAAATCCAATATAGCAAAAGGAGAGATCTGGGTATATCCATAGGAGAGAATGCCGTACAATCATTACAAATTGCATTGAGAAAGGGTACTAACGGTGCTGGAGATCCCTGTAGTTACAGTGTTAAGCTACAAAAGTGAGCTAAGCTTACACACACAAGCACACACCCCCCCACACACACACACCACACATCCCTCCACACACACACAGGTTGGATGACAATCATACCCCGAAGTGAGTTTACAGAGGTATGACTGATGGTCAATGTGCAGAGGCCATGTCCCAGAAGGGAGATTTTTATATTTACAAGAGGAAGGGGGTAGGAAATTTCAGTTAGGTTAGGCAGGAGCAGGCTTCAGCCTTTCTTGAGGTTTCCTTGGGAAGGGCAGGGCAGGGGAGTGGGAAGCTCAGGACTGGCTGGCAGGAAGAATTCCGGTGGACTTTGGGGCATAGGGGCTGTCCCTGCTTGCCTGGCTCTGGGGTCATCTAGGCCAAGGAAAATGCTGGCTTGGTGTACCAGTGAGATGAAGCAGGTGGTTGGGGTATAGACAGGATTGACTGCTCTAGGTCATGCCCTGTGTTGGCTCCGAGATTAGCCAGCTCTGGGAACGATGGTCTGCAAGGGTTCCTGAATGCCAGAGCATCAAGAATACGGAAAATAAGAAAATTCTAATGAATCCAATTGGCCCTATGACGAATGGATGCCAAAAAGACAAATACAGAATCTCAGAAAACCCAGCTAGAACACATGCACATGCATACACACACACATACAGACACATACACACATATAGACACATACAGACACACACATACACAAGCATACACACATACACACGCCTACACATGCATATACACACATACACAAACCCACACATACACATATATAGACACACGCACACATACACATGCATACACACACACATACACACACACACACATTGTTTATGTTGTTGAAATGCACAGGAACAGGCACCGCTGGAAGGAAGCATTCCACAATGTTGATGGTGTTCTCTTGGTGTTGTGAATTTATGGTGCTTTTTCTCCTGTTTCTTGTAATGGTCTTAATTTTCAAATTCTCTGTCAATGAATATGTATTATTTTTACAGTCAGGAAAAAAAGGGTTTAAACTATTTATGTGGCTTCCTGGACAGGAGGCCTCGGCTGGGGCCGCCCTGAACCCAGCAGGCCCCGCTCCTACCCTGCTGGGCTGGGAACCCAGCAGTGCTTCATGTCACTCAGGCACCGTGTCTCCTGCTGATGTCTCCCAGAGCCGGGAGGAAAAGTGTCAGAGAAGCGTGTGTGGCGACACTGGCAGTGGGATGGGACCCAGGTCAGCTACTCCATAGACGGTGTCCCGGGCCCTGGGGAGCCCCTGTCCCGAGGACAGCAGGTTCAGCGTGAGGGACCAGGCATCCTCCTCACCCTTTCAGCTGCCACCTGAGCCTGGGCAGGGGGAACTGGCCAGGACTCAACACTGCCCTCACCAAGGAGTGGGACCTGGGTGTTGGGCACGCTGTTGGGATGGCAGGCCCTTGGGATCTCAGCCTTCATCTGCACACCGCCAACCTGCAGCTCTCCCAGACGTCCACCCCAGGAGGGGGCCAGGGCCCTGACCTGCCTGGGACTTCCTTGGTTTCAGCACTAAAAACCCCACATCCCCTAGTCCAGGCCGAACGGGAAGGGTTGGTCACCTGTGCTCAATGTCCCCTCAGAGCCCTGAGCCATGCAGACACTCACATCCCCATGCTTCCACCCACATCCCACCCTAGATCTGGTCTGAGTGGGAGTCAGTCCCGCAGTCCCAATGGCCTCTGACAGTCACGCTTCCCTGGGGTCCGCAGCCAGCCACCTGGGCCTGGCACAGAATGTCTCGGGGTGGGGGAGGTGTCAGAGGGCTTAGATGCACCCCTGCGCTTGGGGCTGTCCCCACAAAGGTCATGGGGGGCCATTCTCCACACGCCCCTCCTGCCAGATGCCGGACCACCTGTGATGGGGGCGGAGGGACTGCGAGTTAGCTCCGTCTGGAAAAGGGTGTGTGTGACAGAAACAGGGCAAAAGACAGGATGAGAGAGAGGGGGGATGGGGGGTGGGAAAGAGTGAGCCTGAGGAGGAAGAGAATTCCCTTGGGATTCTATCCTGAGGTGACCGGATAGCTCCTGCTCCGGAACATGCCTCGGTTCAATAGTGGACTTCAAGAGGTCAGCCGGATTCCCAGAGAATACATACCTCTTATTGACATTTTTCAGGAACTTTTCAACCACAGTCACTACATAGGAAACATCGGTTTGAAATTATGGAAAAATACACTTTTGCTGATCAATTGGCTCCGTGGCGTATATGCAGAATCTACACACACATTCGTGTGTCATCAGAACTACGACTTGAGGCAATTTTAATACAGAATTGAGGAAAATGAACATGTGCGGCCGATTCTGAAATCAGCCCTTTCAGCCTCCCTCCCAGGGGCCCAAAGACACCTCCCTGGGAGTCAGAAGACAGATGCTGGAGTCTCCGCTGTGCCACGGAGCACCCTGGGACTTAAGGTGTCACTCGCTTCGGTTTCCCCAGAAAGGGTGAGAGAAGGAGGTGGCCTCTTACTTTCCTTCCTTTGCACACAATGGCTACCTCCACGAAGGCCACCAGGGCCATGGAAATGAGTGGCACACCCAGCTTCTGGTGGCACAGCCAACCCTTCTGCGGGAGCCCCTTCCCAAGGATGGTGTAGGGGACAGCAGCTGCAGCTCCAGCCTCCTAGGCTGAGCTTGAACAGGGCCTCGGGGGGATGTGCTGGCTGCCCTCCGCCCTTCCCCCGGGGCTGGCTGCCTTCTCCTCCAGCTTCAGCCCCTGGACCCCTTAAGAAGCAAGCGCCCCATTAGAGCCGGTGCTGGAATCCAAGATACTGGTCTTTAGTCAGGTCTCTGCCAACCGCCGCTTGCCAAGAGACGTCTCAGTCTCTTGTCAGACACACGCACGGCTACTAGCAGGACACCGGTAAGTTCCTGCCTATGAAATGATTGTGTTTCCACAGTAGCCGCAGGCAGGGAAACGGAAAGGGTTAAACTGGCTTCCTGTCCTGGAACATTTGGGGATTTTTATCACACGTCACTGTCTGTGACAGCCTCTGAGCCTTTGGAATATTCTGGCACAACTGCTGGCTCCTCAGGCTCATCTTGGCTCAGCAACCAGTTCCCAGGCGGGGCCGGGGTGCCCTGGACAGGTCAAAAGCAGATTGGAACGTGGCTGGCAGCAGCAAGAGGAAGGCTTCTCGCAGGGAAATGCAATCTGCGCCGCCCTGATCAAGTCCCGGGGCTGCCCAGGGCAGGTCCAAGGCGGTGGGTTTCTGGGTGTGTCATCTGCTCTCCCAGGCATGTGGGCACCGCCCCTGGGCCCTGCTTCCTTGCTGCGGCTGGGACCCCGTCCTGCTGGGCCGTGAGCTCCCAGGAACTGTTTTGCAGTGAGCCTGGCTGGGTCCTCCGGGGTCCCCCCTGGGAGTCGAGGGCAAACTCGTGGAGCTTCAGGATTTTGAGAGTTGCAGGAAACAAGACCTGAACTCGAAATAACTTTAAGCAAAAAAGGAAGTTTGTTGAGAGTCTCTGGAGAAGCTGGGCTTGGGGCCTTCAGCGACCCAGCCCCCACTGCTGTCCACCCTGTTTCTCTCTGGGTGAGGCTTCTTTCTCTACTCGGACAGATGGAACTCCTTCTGGGCCTGGCCTGGCCACACAGCACCCCCCAGCCTGCATGGTGGCCCAGCCTGGATCCCTCCAGCCCCAGAGGCAACAAGCCCCCCACTGATGCCACGGGGGCAGGAAGGGGCTGGGATGTGGCTGGCGGGAACCACACCCAGTGTCCCGCACCCCTAAGACCTGCAGGGGCCCCGAGGTGGGGACAGGAGTTCCAGCGCAGGCCCGATGCTGAGCACCACGTGCCCCCACCCTGGAGAGCCCCTGCAGTGTCCTGGGTCGCGTTCAGCCCACCCGTGTCTGACCACAGGCTGGCTATGATTCTAACATTTATAGACAGCTGGGGGAAAAAAGAAGGCTTTGTGACACACGAGAGTTACACAGAATCCCCATCTTCGGGTCCATAAACACAGTGTAATTGGCACAAGCCAAACCCACTCCTCCATGTCTGTGGCTGCTTCTGCACTTTGAGGCCAGAGACCACGAGGCCCCTTCCAGAGACGGCGTGCTGACCACAACCGGGGCAGGCGTGGGGCCTCGGGCTGCAGCCACTCACCAGGCATGGCAGGCTCTCGGCCACGCCCGAGGTGCACTTCGAGTTTCTCATTCAGCGGGCTCGGGCTGACGAGGAACTCAGCCTCCTCCAAAAACTCCAGAACCCTTCATCGTGGTCTTTATGTCCTACATGTTTTTCTAATACACGAGAAAACCAATCCATGACTGTTCAAAAAGAGATGCTAAAATCACAATCCACCGCAAGCATCCTAAGACCCTGGCTGACTTCAGGCCTCTTCCCACCAAGTGTCCTAGGGTCCCTGGGCCCTGACGTCCCTTCCCTGCCTGGGCTGTGACGGTCACCAGACTAGCAGGGCCAGAGCCGGGCTAGAGGCTGGCGCTGTGGGTGGGGAAGGAGCGTGCCGGGCACATCTGTCCTCCCTGTCGCTCCTGAGCAGCGAGGCATAGCTCCATCATGTGCTGGGGAAGAAAGGAATTCACAAAGGGCTAAGCTCTTCCTGCTCTCCTCAGAGGAATCGAGGGGCCACTGGCTGCTGTTTCCTGGAAATTTGTGCACTGGTCAAGCGAGGCATCTGTTTCTCCAGCCCACGGTCTGACCCGTCAGTTGTGCTTTGGGGCAGTGGAGGAATCATCTGGAAAGCACGGGTCCCTGCTTTCTGTAGGGTTGGGGTCCACCCCTGCCTTTGCAACTGGGCCTGGTGGGAAGGGCTGGCCCTGGGGTCCCTGCCACATGGCCTGAGGTTGAGGTAACCACCGGGTTCTTTGGCGGCAGCGGAGGTGGGAGTGAGGGCTGAGGACCTCTCAGTACCAACTGGAAGGTCAGGCCCAGCCATCTGAAGCTGCTGGCGGGTTCCAGGGCCTGTGGACTCCCCTTTACACCCGAAATAGATGGGAATGACACCATAGCTCCCCAAGGGGTACGGAGACCTGGGTGGTGTCTGCCCCCCTCAGTGTGGTCTGGGAGCTGCCCGATCAGGGATGCAAAGATCCAATCTAGAGACGTTCTGCCAGGGCTGCTGTCTTGGCCCAAGCTGCAGAGGCCAGCATGCTTGTTCCTGGCAGAGGGATTGGTCAGCAGTGGGCCAGGGAGCAAAGGCCGGAAGAGCTCGCTCCTCAGCCTGTTGCAGGCAGACGGTGGTCACCCTCCTGACCCGGGGCCTGGGATTCCTGGGCGGCATGTGCTGTGCGGGCACTGGCACAGAAGAGGCCCTCCAGGGGCCCACAGGGGCTGCCCCTCCCCAAGCAGCTAGGCCAGGCCCCCAGCAGCCTGGCTAGGACCTCCTCTGGGCCTCCCATGGCACCCTGTCCTAGCGTGCTCAGCGTGCCCCAAGCTAGGGAATGGTGACTGCCCATGGGTGGCTGGAACCCCCAAGTGCCACAGAGAGGCTGCGTGTGCTTCCCCTGAGGCGGGCCTGCCATACAGACTCTCACTTCAAGCTGCCTCTGCCCTTGGGAGCCTTCTGGAATGGGGGGGTGCCGGAAAGACCCGGAGGGAGGCTGCCTGGTCTTTGGGGTAGGTGAAGGAGGCATCTTCTGCAGGAGGAGGGGGTGGTGGAGCTCAGCAGTCCCTTGAGAGGGGCCTCCCAGACGGCCAGAGATCCAGAGGAGGAAGAACGTAGATTAAAAGGGGCCAGGACAGGCTCAGGCAGGGGTGCTCCAGGAAGGAAGGAGGGGCACAGGAAAGAGCAGAGGAACCCGCAGGGAGAGCCTCCACCGGGGGCACAGGCCCCCACTCGGCGCACGTGACTAGGCCGGAGTGCTTTCTTACTCACAGCTCCCCATACTTGCCTGTTCCCGTCGGGTCACGTGGTGGATATGGGCTTGACCACAGGTCTCTGACCCTCCACCCCCCAACTCAGGTCAACCTGTTGCCTCGTCCTTTGCTCCTGTTGGCAGAAAATAAGCCAGTAACGCCCTCCTCTAAGAGAGGCCCAGGGAGGCCTGGTGGGCATCAGATCCAGAGGTCCCTGGAAAGACATGATTAAAACGAAGGAAGCCAGAGCTGGTCTTCACTGAGCTCCAACTGGGCAGGAGATTCTCATGCCCTCTCAGCAGCAGGAAGCGGGGGCTCTGAGAGCCGGAGCCTCAGGCCTAGATGAGAGGGTGGGGTCTGGGCAGCTGGCACCTTCCTCCTTCCCCAGCCCTGGAGCAGACTCGAACCCAGAGCCGTCAGAATCTCACATGATCAGCCCCAAACCTGGCGCCCAGCCAGAGTGTGGCCTGGAGCGGGTTCCAGATCAGAGACAACTTCCAGGAGCTGCTTGAGTTGGGAGTGAGGCGCCTCTCCCTGGGGCCAGGGCACAGGAACGCACACGCCCAGGTCCAGGAGGCTCCAGGCAGCTCCATACAAATCTATAGCAAGCAGACAGCACAGGCGCCTGGGCTCCCTGCACACCAGGGGCCGCTCAGGACTTGCATGGAGGCCGTTTTGATGTTGGAGGAAGGCGGGCGGCCATGCTGGCCCCTGCTGCAGTGTGGGTTTCTGGGATGTCTTCTCTGCAGGGTAGGCACTGTGGGAAGGGGCTGCTCCCTGCCCTGGGGAGTTCTGACACCGGCAGAAGTGAAGATGTGAGGGAGCACGGCCCCAGCTGTTTATTTAGTTGTTCCTTGGTTTTCTCGTGTATTCATGTGACTCCTGTAGCGAGGGTCTACCATGTGCTGTGCTCATAAGCAGCCTTTCCAGTCCAAGGTGCTCATAATGCAGCCCCGGGATGAGGCACGTGGGGACCCGGGAGGCCAGGGCCATGGGTGGGCAGTGATCTGGGCAGTGACCTGGTGGGCAGTGTCTGCCAGTTCCCGTGGTACAAACACCCCTAGCAGGACTGATTCCGAGCTACTGACGTGAGGTCACGAGACACATCGGGACGAGACGCCCCAGGCCACAAGCTTCGGTAAGCAAATGTTAAAATGTTAAAAAGCAAAAATATAAAAGGTAAAGTATGTCCAGGAAGTAAAAATTGTGTTGCTGAAAAATGCTTTGTCTCAGTGCTAGTTTCTCTTTGTGCACCGAGAATCTATTTCCAGCAGGTCCCCAGCTACCGGCCGCAGCTTCGCTCCAGCCCAGGGAGGTCAGTGGTGGTGCCAGGAAGCTGTGATTCCCTCATTTACAAATGAGAAAATTGAGGCCTGGAGAGGTGGACAGGCTGCCGAGGCCACATGTGCAGTGAGCAGCAGAACAGACCCAAACGCAGACCTTCTGTGCAGCTGAAGGTCCCCTCCTCTCTCTGCCCTCTGACTGCTGCCCTGACAAGGCCTGGTGGGGGCTGGGGGCCTGGAGACAGCTCACTCCCTGCAGAAGCCCCTGCCTGATGTCCCGGAGCCGGGCCTGGGGAGGGCTGTGCAATCCCAAGCGGCCAGGAGCAGCCCGCTCTTCCTCCCTGCCTTGGCCTCGGGGCCCTAGGCTCCTGCCAGCCTCCCTCTCCCCACACTCGGCTTCTGTCCTTGGTTCCCCAGGGCTTGCAGAACGTTCAGGCAGGTCGGGGCAGAGCCCACAGGGTTGGTGTGGCTCCCAGAAGCCCCAACCCAGGCCTTCTCCACTCCTTGTTTGGAAACCGCGGTGTTTGCTTTTGAAGGGCACCAGAGTGTACGCTGTACTTACAGGAGGACTGCTGATTATTTTCTTAATGGAAGAGCAAATATTTAGGTCTTAGGAACTGAAGGGCAGTGTGGCGTGTGTGGGATACTGACTCTCAGCTGGGAGTGGGCAGGGAAACAAACCCGTGGCTGCCTTTGGCCTTGCTCAGCCAGAACCAGCAGAGACATCTCCCCCGGTCTAGGGGCCGCCTGGGCCTCCATTTACCTGCCAAGAGAGAAGAGGGGCCGAGGCGGCTGTGCCATCAACCACGCCTCAGCTCAGGGTGACCAAGCAACTCTCCGTCAGCCCCCGCCTGACCACCACTTTCCCCACGGGGTGGGATGGGGCCCGGGGTCCCTCCGCCTCTGTGGCCTTTGCTGTGGCTGAGGGCGGAAACTCTTGCTAGGTGGTCCCCCCTGCAGCTCTGTCCACATGTGCTGGTGGCAGCCACCAACCTGGCCATGTAGGGGGCATGACCGTCAGCCTGCTGTGCGTCGGCAAATGCAGCCTGGGCCAAGGGGTTAGGTCATTAAAGCCAAATACACACCCCCCATAGGGAAGTGCAGCAGGAGGCAGGGGAAGGGCTGCAGGGGAGCCCATGGGGAGAAGGAGCCTCCTAGGGACCCCCCAGCACCTGCTTCCTGGGCAGGCAGGTGAGCTGCTGCCAGAGCCCCTGGATTTGCCCAGGCCCAGGGCTTGTCTTTGGGGCCTGCTGACACCAGCCCTGCCCCGGATTGCCAGCCCGGCCCTGCTATGGGAGCATCTGGGGGTCTCTGGGTAGCAGGCTGGCCCCGACCCAAGCAGGAGATGCAGTTCAGGGGCTGTCCCGGGGGTGACGGGTCCTGCCGAGACACACCTGCCTGTCTGCTGGTCGCCTGGCTTCCTAACCCTATGGCAATCCTGCTGCATGCTTCTGGAAGTTTCCACCAGCAATGCCAGGAGCTCTGGGTCTGCACCTCAGTGATCTACATGGAAAAGGGCACTTGTTTTGTGGGTAACTTGGGTGTCCATGGCCCCAGTTTAGAGGCAGGGTTGTCCCTGGAGCCATTGGTGGCCCTGGGTTGCTGGGGAGAGGGTAGCACAGTACAGCAGCATACCCGCCCAGGGCGAAGCCAGGACAAGGCCTCGTAGGCCAGGAGAGAGGCAGGGCCGTGGCTCCCAGCTGGGCTGCCAGACAGAAGGTAAACAGCTCAGGGGCTGGTGTCTCCTGTCTCCAGGCAAGAATGCACAGGCCAGGAAGGTGCGTCCCCAGGGAGGGTTTTGCCCTCCAAGGGCCACCCACATAGGTGGCCTCTGCAGTGGCTGAGAGGTCACAGGCTGCTGTGTTCCCCATCCTTACCCAGCTCTGACCACCCAGTGAACTTGGGCTGTGCACACAGAGGGGTTTCTCTGCACGGCAGTGTCATGTCCACCATGTCCCATGACTGTCTGCCTCACATATCGGAGGAAGGTGGTTGGAGCTAGTTCTCGCCCCAGGCTGCCTGTCAGGGGCAAAGGTGCCCTGGAGGGGCCTCGAGTCATTGTCCTCAACTCCAGTCTCGTCCTGCCCACCTGGACCACCCTGACCCTGAGCAGTGGCCTCCTTGTCAGCCCCCAGCTGGCCGTCCTCAGCCCCTGGACACCCTGCTCTTCCATGCCCACGGAGTGCAGGGCAGAGGGACTCTGTCCCAACTGCACAGTGTGAGTGTGTCCTGGAGGGGGACAGAGAAATGGTTAAAATCCTGAGACACGCTGTCGGCTCTTACCCGTGTGCTTGCATGTGCACACACGCATATGTGCTGTGTGCCTGTGCGCACATTTTGCATGCTTGTGTGTTGTGTGCACATCATGTACATGTGTGAGTGCTTTGTGTGTGTGTGTGCATATGTATTGCATGCACGTTGCTGTGTGGGTGTGCACAGGAATATGTGTGAGTGCATATGTACGTGTATGCATGTGAGCATGTGTACATGCGTACATGCACGTGTGAGTGCATATGTACGTGTGTGTGAGCACGTGTCCATGTGTACATGCGTGTGTGCCTGTGCATGTATGAGCACATATGTACATGTGTATGTGTGAGCGCATTGTATGTGCACGTGTGTGAGCACATGTGTACATGTGTGTGCACGAGTGCCTATGTACATGCGTGTGAGCGCATGTGTACACATGTACGTGTATGTGTGAGCACAAGTGTGCATGTGAGCACATGTGTGCATGTGTACATGTGTGTGAGTGCATGTGTATGTGTATGTGAGCGTGTGTCCATGTGTACATGCATACATGAGCACCTGTGTATGTGTGAGCACATATGTACATGTGTATGTGTGAGCACAGGTGTATATGCACATGTCACCACATGTATACATTAGCATATGTGTACATGTGTGCGTGCATGTGTGAGCGCATATGTGCACGTGTGTGTGAGCACGTGTGCATGTGTACATGTGTGAGGGCATGTGTACATGCATGTGTGCGAGCACATGTGTACATGTGTGTGTGCATGTGTGGGTGCATGTTTATGTGCATGTGTGTAAGCACTGTGTATATGCTTGTTAGTACATGTCTACATGTGTACATGTGAGAGTGCATGTGCGTGTGAGCACATGTGTATGTGTGTACGTGCATGTGTATGTGCGTGTGTATGTGCGTGTGTGTGAGTGCATGTGTACGTGCATGTGTGGGTGCATGTTTATATGCATGTGTGTAAGCACATGTGTATGTGCTTGGGTGAGTAGATGTGTACATGTGTGTGTGCATGTGTATGTGCTTGTGGTGAGTGCATGTGTAAGTGCATGTGCGTGTGAGTGCACGTGTACGTGCATGTGTGTGAGTGCATAAGGATGTACAGGTCGCTCTGGCAGCCTGGCCGCGTGTGTCTGTGCAGCGGTGGGTGGTGCTCTCCAGGGCAGTCGAGGTCTCCATGGTGGCTCCCGTCTGTGGGGCCTAAAGAGCCCCCAGGTCTCCTGTTCTGCAGCCCAGCTCCCAAGTGGCTCTCAGAAGGCTCATTGGAGGAGCCTTCCGTGTGCCCATGTGGCCATGAGCCACCCCAGCAAGGATCTTCTGAAAGGTGAGCAGCCCCTGGAAGCCAGTGCTACAGCTCCCGCTGGCTGCTGTCAAGAAGCCCAGGTGTAAAGGACCCAGAGGAAATAGGACACGGACCAGGTGCCACTCACCCCCACGCAGAGGCCGCTCCCGGGGATGACCTTCACACTCCCAGGGTACGCGCGGTGCCGGCCTCACAGCCTGTGGGCATCCTGGCCTGGCTTCCTGCCATGCTTCAGGTGCCACTCGAGCCAGTCGGTGAGCAGAGCCAGGGGCCACCAGCCCCGGGGAGCGGGAGACGAGCAGGGGCTGGGCTGGCAGGCAGGACCTGTGGCTTCGTGACACCACCGTCCCCACCAGGAGCTTCACGGTATATCTGCCTCTCCCGGGCCTCTGGGGAGCCCCATGCTGGCTGCCCCTGAAGAGCAGCTGATGACCTCAAATGCCAGGCCCCATGCCAGAACCCCACCTTCCCCACCCGGCGGCCTAGGACTGCCAGCTGGGGCGACGCAGCTGCTCTGGGAGCTGGAAGCTTTTGATTTGCGTCAGTGCCGAGCTGGCCAGGAGGGGCTCACACTGGGTGCTCAGCAGCCGCTGCGAGTCACGGCGACATCACAGCTCTGGGGGCCCAGAGAGGGTCCTGCGGGGAGACAGGGATGGCCGCGCTCAGCCCAGTGCTGAGCCCATATCCATGTCTCCCCAGGAGCTGGGTTTTTAAAAGTGGTTTCCATGATACAAGCACTAAGGTCTGGCCCCCAAGAGGAGGCAGTGGAAGCTGGAATTGTCTCTCCCGGGAAGGGCTGCCCTGACGGCCCCCAGCAGCAGTGGGTCGGCCACCCTAATTGAGAGGCGTGGCAGGAGCCCTGGCCAAGGCTGAAAACCTGCAATTTCACTAAGATGAAAGGGTCCTCAAAGGGTTCTCCTGAGAAACGCAGCTGCTAGGATGGCCGTGAAGAATGCCGCTTCGTGTGGTCTCTATAGGGCGCTCCGGGGAGCCCTAAGGGTGAGTCCAGCACTTCCTTGGAAAAGAGCCAGGTTTGGGCCCAGCTATGTGACCCCACGTGTGTCCCCTCCCACCCAGGAACAGAAGAAGATATGAGTCATCTCCAATATCCCACGTTTTATCCTTGCAAAGCCCTCCCAAGAAGGCAGCTCCCCACCCCACAGCCTACCCTGCGTCAGTCAGCAGCCCAGGCACGATCCAGCTGCCCCCGACAGCAGACTGCCCCCAGCTCCTGGCAGCAACTGCCCCCAACAACCTGACCTGCCGCCCTTGGCTCACCTCTGCAGGCGCCCTCTGCTCTTCGGCTCACACACCCCACCTCAGCTGCTTTCTGAGATTCAAGACGGCTCCTCTCCCCAGGCTGGAGGGCATGGGCCAGGGCCGAAGCGCCCATCTGGAAGGGGCCTCTGCTGGTCATCAAGGCTGACTGTAAACACTGAGGACAGACTCCCTTGTGCTTAAAGACCCTGGGTAGAGTGTGCTGGGTGGATCCCGTTCCCAGCCACACGGAGAGCTAGGGGCCCCTGAGGTTCCTGCTAGGGTCCGCCCAGTCCCAGGCCAGGTGGAATCAGCAGCTCCACTGACCTGTAGTCCACTTGGAGTGCAAGGTTAGGAGTCTTGCCTAGAGCCAGATGCTCAGCCTCTTTGGAGGACACGTCTCCCTCATCAGGGCTCCCAGCCTGTCCCTCCTCCCCAGCCCCTGCAGCCCACCCGCACCTGATGATGGCCCGGGACAGAGGTGCCGCCCGGACCAGGGAGGCTGTCCTACCAGGCACAGTCGTGTCCTCTCCCTAAGCCAGCCCAGCTCTTCACGGACTCTGCTCCAGGTGGAGAAGTCTGGGCTCAGGGAGGCTGCGGCCACTCCTGGTCGCACACTCATGGGAGCAGAACTGAGATTCTCACGGGGCTCCCCCCTCAGTCCATGCCTCCCCAGACCTGCGGTAGCAGATGCCCTCACACTCAGCGGCTGCAGCACACAGATTGAGTCTCAGGGTTCCGGAGGTCCTCCATGACGGAGACCAGGGAGTGGGCCGGCAGCCTTCCTCCTGCAGGCTCAGGGAGAAGCCACTGCCCTGCCTTTTCCGGCTTCCCAAAGCCACCCGCATTCCCTGGCTCAGGGCCTGTTCCTTGGTTCCAAGCCTGCCGCGGGGGACAGGGCCCCGTGTTGCATCTGACGCTGGGTCTCCTCCCTCCCCACCCGTGGTGCTCACACCAGGCCTGCTGGGGAACCCAGGTGACCTCTCCACTGCCAGCCTCGGAGTGGGGGCGTCCTGCCCTAGCTCCCCTCTACTATGTAGGGTGAGACATTTTCGCAGCTCCCAGGATTAGGGCGTGGTCATCTTTGGGGCCACTATGTTGTCGGTCACACTCAGCAGAGCTCTGGGGACACACGCACGTGTCCATCCTTATCAAAGCCCCACGGCAGCTCCTCAGTGGCTCCCCGGCGGCTCCTCTCCGACACGCTTTCCGCCTGCTTCATCCTGCACCTGACCTCGGGCTTGGGAGGAGGGTGGCCAGGGTTGATGGCTGCTGCCCATGTGCCCCCACAGGTGGGTCCCACAGGGGCGGGCAGGCCTTCACCTGGCGTCCTCCTTCCTGGTAAACAGGCTTTCGTGCAGCTGGCGGGGTCCCTCCACTGATCTATGAGGGCCAGAACCGGGCCCAAAGTCCAGCCCCTGCCCACCTGGATGGCTTTAGTCGCCCTGATGGCTGGGTGGTGAGCTGTCACCAGCATTTGACACCACGAGGCCCTGATGGGCAAAGCCGCAGGCTGGAGACTCCTCATTCCTGGAGCGTTGTCCTTGCAGGCGGAGGCTGTGGGAGGCTGCGCTGCCTATGAGCGCCACGTTGATGGGGCAGAAGGGGAAGATGCACGGGCATTATTCACAGAAAAACATGAGATTCCAAAGGAACGGTGCTTTGTCAGGAGCACCTGGGACACCTCCCAGATCTCTGGGGTAGTTCACAGTCCCAAGATGAGAGTGTGCTCCAGGAAAGGGTGGCCTGCCCCCAGATGGCTCTCATGGCTGTGGCCAGCGAGGGCTGGGGGTGGCAGCTGCCAGTGTCACTACGGAGAAGAGCAGGAGAGAAACAGAAAGGAGGCTCAGGAGCCAGCTGCAGCGGCCACAGGAGGAAGAGTGACTGAGGATGCTGTCGCATCAGGAGTCCAGACCTGGGAGGAGACGGGCTCACACAGACCCTGGAAGGAGCTGGGGCCCCGGGGAGGGAAAGTAGAGGCTCTGCCCCAGCTGGGCTCCACGTCAGAAACTCACGCTTCCTTTCCAGCCACACTTGTGCAGTGAGGCCACTTTCCTCCTGCCTGGGATGGTGCCCCTCTCCGCCACCCAGAGCCTGTGGCCGCTGCCAGGGTTCAGCTGGGCACCCCTTAGGCTCAGGAGTGGTGGCACTCTCCGGAAGGAGCTGCTACAGAAATGACAAAGTCCCGCCCGCCTGCTCCTGCAGACCCTCCTGGGGGGCAGGCATCCGCTCTGGGCTCCTGTCCTGGAGTCAAGGGAACAGGAGAGGACAGCCTAGGGCACAATGAGGGGCCTCTTTGCCCCGTGCCCTGGGAGTTGCTTTCTTTGGAGGTCATGACTGATGGACAGCAGGGGCTGGCACTGCTCATGCCCATCCCATCAGAGGCTTCAGAGCTGGGAAGCCACGGAGCTCCTTTGGTGAAAACAGAATGGGGTGAGAGCAGGGCAAAGGCAAGGATGGGGGTCAGGAGGGGACGGAGTGGGGGAGGCCAGTGATACCCAGGAGAGAGGCGCCAGCCTGGAAGCTCCCCACTTGCCCTGGCATGGCATGGCATGGTGGGTCCCCGTGGCTAGGGCTTTCTTGCCCTCTCCAAGGCTCTGGGACACCAGAATTCAGCCAGGCCATCACAGCCTGGGGCAGTCAGGACAGGCTCTGGGGCCCGCAGCAGGTCACCCCTCCAGCAGAGCAGCTGGCCCGTCTGATCCCCGGATCTTTCCTGCCTTCTCACCACCCTGGGTTCTGGAGCTTGCCTGGGCCCCGTCTGCCTGAGGCCTGGCTCCCCTGCAGAGCCCCAGGACAGGCCCAGCCCTGAACTCTGCCTGGACACCGAGGGCACGGGTGACAGACGCCAGACACTTTGCCGTGGTGCCGGCCTTGCACAGGTGCTGCTGGGATTCCCTGGCTGTGTGTGTCATCCTGGCACACTGCAAGACAGGCACCTCTCCGAGTCTGGGCAGGAAACAGATGGCCCACTCAATGGGGGCGTTTGAAGAGATTTGTTCATGAAAAGAGCATTTTCAGAGGTGTTGGCAGGTTGAGGGAAAAACACCAAGGGGCCTGTGGTAGTGGACCACCCCCAGGAACAAAGTGAAGGAAGGATAGCTGTTGCCAGAGCGGGGGTCAGAGCCCTGGGGAGGGGCCACCTGGCAGGAGGGCATGCTTGGGGAGGGACGTGGCCAGAAGGCAGCGGAGCAGGGATGGTGGAAGAGGGACAAGGCCCCTTCTGGCCTGTCTGTCCTTCCTGAATCTCATGTCCTGCCACCATCTGCCATTGGCCGAAGCCCTACACAGAAGCCCAAAAGTAAAGAGCCTAGTGGGAGAAGTCACCTGCCTAGTGGGCAGCTTTCTGAAGTCCAGTACAGGTGGCACAAAGAGGGATGGAGAGAGGAGAGGGGACAACCGGGAATATCCAGTCCTTACCCCTGAGAGTCGGAGCTAGGTGGTGGTAGTGATAGTGATGGTGATGGTGGTGATGGTGGTGGTGGTAGTGGTGATGGTGGTGGGGATGATGTCGGTGTTGGTGGTAGTGATGATGGTGGTGATGGTGATGGTGGTGGTGGTGATGGTGTTGATGACGGTAGTTGTAGTGATGGTGATGGTGTGGTGGTGATGGTGACGGTGGTAGTGGTGATGGTGTTGATGACGGTAGTTGTAGTGATAGTGATGGTGATTGTAGTGATAGTGATGGTGATGATTATGATAGTGGTGGTGGTTGTAGTGATGGTGATGGTGGTGGTGATGGCGATTGTAGTGATAGCGATGGTGATGGTGATGATAGTGGTGATGGTGGTGGTGATGGTGGTGGTGGTGGCCATGGTTGTGCTGGTAACGTTCCCAGCACTGGAAATAAAGCCGGCCAATTTCTAGAGAAAGCTCATGGCATTTGCAGTCTGCTTTTTGACCACCTTCAGAAATTATCATCTGTGCTCCCCACTCCCATCCTGATGGGGCAGCCTGCATGATCAGGGGCACACTGGACCCTAGAAAGTCAGCACTGGCCAGGATAAGTCCTCACAGCCCTCAGCCACACCCACATTCTTGTCACCGTATCCTTGTGTTTCCCCGAACAGTTGACCACACACCCTGTGGCCAGCTCTGTGCCCACTGCTGACCCGTTGGCCCCACGGTTTCTTGCGTGCCAAGGTCCTGACAAGCATTCACAGGAAGTTGTCTCTGGCTGGGGGCGGGGGCTGCCCTCCCAGACCATCCTGCCCTCTCCTGCCTCAGCTGCAGGTCACCTGAGGGCCTTCACTTCCTCTTCTTGCCCTGCAGCCCCTTGCAGGCCTCCCTCCCCCCCCTTTGGAGGCGCCACCTGCTCTAAGGACTAGATTCTCTTCCCACAGTCAGAATGTGGAAGGTGTGTCTCTCATGACACACCTGGTGTCTCCAGAGGGGCGTGTCAGCTGCTGACGGAGCACCCACGACTGCCCGGCCTGTAAACACGCACTGCTGTTCCCTGCCTCTGAGGACTGAGGCACGGAGGACTCTATGTGAGGTCACTAGATCACGCTGTACACCACACTTAGGTACACACACACAAATATACATGTATGCATGCTGCACACTCCACACACACACATCCACACGTGTACAAACACACCCTCATGCAAGTACACACACATGCAGAACACTCATGCACTCACACAACACAAAGCACATGTACATAACACATACAAATGCACACTTATGCTGAGCCACATAGATACACATGTGCACATGCTTATGCACATACACATAACACAGATCACAAATGCATGTACCACTCTCACATGTACATGCAAACAACACACATACACATACTCTCAAACACACAGATATCCACACACAGACACACCCCCTGGCATTTTTCCATCACGCTGAGGGCGGGGTGGCAGTGCCTGCGCTGGAAACTGGGGGATGGGAGCCTTCTCATCTGATTGCTTCCTGATTTCAGGACCTGGGCCACAGAAGCAGCCTCACCTTCAGACCAGGGTTCCTTGGGGGTGGCAGTGCTTCTGCTGACATGCAGGCTCATGCATGACCAGCGTGTCTCCAGCCTCAGGGCTGCTTTGAATCCTTGGGAGGACTCAAAATCAGCCCAGAGTCATGAGGAACATTTCCCTACAGGGTGGGGACAGTGTGGAGAGGCACCAGATAAACATTTGCAAGCCTTTCCCTAGGTCTCAGAAATTAAAAGAGATTTGTCATGGCAGTGAGGACTCTCCATGGCTCCTGGGTGTCTCTCCAGCTCCACTGGCCCCTGGCCTCCGGACTGTGAACCCAACTGCTTCCTTCATGTAGACGTCCAGTAAATGTCTCACAAGAGACCCGTCCTGCCCTGAGCGCATAGCCGCTCCCGCCTCCCATCCCCAAGCACAGCCATCCCCCTCCTGGGTGGTGACAGATCCATCCTTCCAGTTGCTCAGAGTGAATCGAGTTCTCCTGGTTTCCAGGAACCCCATGAGCTCTGTCATCGGAATGCATCCGGAATCTGCCCACGTCCTTGCCTCGCTGGCCTGGATGACTGCTTGAGACTCCCACGGTTTCCCATCCGCCCCCACCACCGTCTGTGCTCCACGCAGCAGTCGAGAGAGCGCCACACCATTCAGCACTCAGCCTCAGGGGCTGCCGTCTGAGCAAGTGCCCCCAACAGCCGGTGGCACTGTGATCCCCGGCTCCTGGCTGCCCTGTCAAAGCTCTCAAGCCCTCCCTTATACATATACTACAAGATGTGCTTCTTCATTCCCCCTTTGCTCCCCCGCGAGGGCATCCACCCTTGTAGGTACGGGCTTTGTCTGTTTTGCTCACTGGTGAGGAGGAGGACGAGGAGGCGGAGGATGACGCAGTGCCCAGCCCCAGCTGGCCCAGAGGAGGTGCTTAGTAAATATTTGTTGAGAGAATGAATGCATGGAATGCATTTCTATTTCCAGCCCCAGCCATGCTCCTGGAAGCGAAGAAACAGGAGCAGATTTGCAAAGGAGAAAGTCCAGACGTGGAGGGCTCAAGGTGGGCCTGGGCTGCTGGAGGTGCTAAGAAACGGTTTCCTTCTTCCTCAGAGCTCTCTGCAGCCTGTGACACGCCAGGTTTCCCAAGCAACTCATCTGGCTGGGTTAAGAGGGGCCACAGGGGATCTGGGGTGGGGAAGGGAAGGCTGAGGCCCCAGTCTGTCCCAGCAGCTGCTCCGGTTCCAAATGCCTGGAAGCCTGGACTCATTCCCCGCCAGCCAAGGCATGCTGCAGAGGGCTGACCCCGTTAAGCCGTCCCCGGCACTTCCCCGGAGCCACAGGCTCTGCCGCGGCTGCCCCCCACAGCGTGCCCCTCCCCTCACACAAGCCAGCCCAGCCTGGTCCCTCACAGTCACATGCCCCTTGCGGGGGCCACTCCACGAGTCACGAGGCAGAGTTTCCATTGGCGTCAAATGTACGTGGATGCTGGATCTGGGATGGACAGGAGCCAAGAGGGGAGAAGGCAGTTTTAGAAAATTCACATGTCTGGGGGTCACAGAGGGCAGACCCCCACAGGCACCGCATCCCCATGGCAGGGGTGGGAATGACCCTTGGGCATAGACCTAGTATGTGCGCACACTCTCCCTCTGTCCATCACTCCCACACAGGCATGCACACAAGCAAACATGCATACACACAAACACACACACATGCAAAAACACAAACACATGCAACACACACACACCCACACCCCATATCTGTGTCTACTATGGAGACCAAACAGCCCTCCCCAGGGAGGTGAGACCTCCCACTCAGATGGTGGAGACAGGAGTCCGTGATTCCTGGGTCTGAAGTGCCTAGGCATATAACCGACACCCCACGGTGTACAGGATGCCTGCTGTGCCCCCAGGCCCACGTGCTGCTCGGGGCCTCCCAGGCATGAGGGACACAAGATGCCCCCGTGCTGAACATGACGGCCCAGCTCAGGGCATCCACCAGAAGCAAGCCCGCAGCTCTGAGTGACGTCAGCGCATCTACTGGAAGCAAGCCCACAGCTCTGAGTGACGTCAGCGCATGTACCGGAAGCAAGCCTGCAGCTCTGAGTGACGTCGGTGCAGTCTACCGGAAGCAAGCCCGCAGCTCTGAGTACGTCCGCGCATCTACCGGAAGCAAGGGCACTGTTCTGAGGGACGTCAGCGCATCTACGGCACTGTCGGGATCTGGTGATCTTCGCCTTCCCAGTTTCCTCTTCTCTTCCACACAACTCTGTTTTCTTTAAGAAAACCCACTTGCTGACTCTTATGAAGGGTCATGGATTTTGTTGTCTGTGTTTCTAGGGTTGCCACCAACCCTGGGGTGATCACAGGACCCCAAGGCTAGCCGGCAAGAGGACCTCATTCCTCCACCACAGATAGCAGGACAGGGCTGGACATGGGGCCCAAGCCCACACAGTCACAACCCTGCCCGGGATGTTGCTGGCACAGTGAAGACAGGAGCACCCTGACCCTCCAGGTTGGGAGCTCTGAGGACCCCTGAGCTTAGAGCTCCCAGGCCGTCTTTGCCAACACAGACAGAATTGAGCTTAAGATTCTGAATGAGATGGTGCCCAGTGACAGCCTCTGAACTCCTGGATCCAGCTACACCTGAAGCCACCCACCGTACCCCACATTTTCTAGGTAGGTCAACCTGTAAACGCCTTTCTTTTCTGAAATGAGCTTGGGTTGGGATTCTGTCACTTACAACTGGAAGGACCCCAGCCATGCAATTCTATACTGAAGTAGAATGCTCTAGACTTTACGAGGGGCAAACCGAGGTGGGGCAGGAAGATGGAGGCTTTCTGGCTCCTAAAAGGTGGAAGAGGGGAGTCTCCGGGGTGGCCGGATACGTATACAGACTCACTTGCCCCTTGGCTGTTCTCCAAAACAGCCACAGAGGGGGAGCTCTGACCCATGCAAGCCCCTTCCTGACCTGGGCCACCTGGGGCAGCTGTGTTTACAGCATCTGGGTCCCCCCAAGCCTGAGTGTCCCACCACCCCACAGGATCGGGCCCCTGGGAAGGGAGAGGCCAATTCTCTTTCTTCCCTCCATGGTGGTCTCCCCGCCATCCCATCGCAGAGCGCCGTAGATGACATGTTCTGTCCATGCTGTGGCCGTCGGGCTGGGGGTTTGAGCCCCCAGGCCCCGCTCCATGCACTCCAAGGACTGGCCTGGTGGGGCTGGTGCTGGCTCCAAGAGGCTGCAGGGCTCTGAAGGAAAGGCCTTCTGCAGAGCAGGGCCCCAAAGACTAGCCGCCTGACCAGCCTGTGGGGAAAGCCCTTTGCTCCGCTGGTGCCCCTCCCAACGTCCAGGATTTCTTTACCTGGCATTTCTCTGCTGCTGCAGCTGTGTCTGGACCCCGAGCTCATAGAAAAGGCTGTTGCGTCCGGCCCTGCTGAAACCACCTGGTGCTTTCTACAGTATCTTTGCAAGGAGCTGTTATAGAAGAGACTCTAAGAATTAATTACGGAAACTAAGGACCACACAGAAACACTTATTTCTAAACGACGGACGCTCAGTCCTGAGAATTCCAGTGGGAGTGGCGGTGATCACCGGGACTGGGGCCTCGCCTGGGGGTTGCCGTGCATCCTGGCCTGTCTCCCTTCTGCTCCGGATCCCTCACCTGGGGCCACATGCCTTGACGGACATCTGGGATGGAGGAAGCCAAGGGTTTGGCTGGACCTTTCATCACCAGACACGGATATGTTGCCTGGTACCCCTGCTAGTGTCTCTGAGATATCACCATCCCTGTTTCCCAGATGGGAAAACCGAGGCTCTGAACAGCTAAGAAACGTGCCCAAGCGTCTGAGCCTGCTGGCAGCAGGCTGGGGCTCAGGCCTGGGTCTCTGTGGCCTTCTTAGTCAGTGGGGAGTCGGTGTGAGGGGGAGCCCAGGTGACACTGACCCGGCAGGACACAGAATGGCAGGTGCACAGGATTCTGCACCAGGAGCAGTCCCTATAGTGGCTGCATTCCCACCGCACTCTGCCATGCCTGTGTGCATCTGGGCAGCTTTGCTGCATTCCTCTGCCACTCTTCAGAGGCTCAGGAGTACATCCTGGGAGGGCCCAGGCCAGCCCAGGGTCTAGACCATTCTAGCCTGAAATGTTTGGGTCCATGAGTGAGGCCAGAAGGACTTGGAGCTGAGCTGGAGTGATGGGGTCACTGCAGAGGGGAGCACAGGGACCCCTGAGCCCCAGAGAGGCAGCTTCTGTACTGAAGCAGGAATGCAGGCCTGTGTGCAGCGGCTGCAGCTGAAAGCTGAGCTCTCCCAGGCTGGGGAGCCTGTGCAAGCTGAGCTGCCCACCTCCTGGGGCAGAGCTGGGGATGCCCTCAGGGCCTGGCTGGAAGATCTTGTGGTCTAGGCCAGTGGACTTGCCAACTGCCTCCAAGCCCAGCATCTGTTGTGTTTGCTTGTTTATTTTTTACAGATGTGTCTCACTTTGTCATCTGAGCTGGAATGCAGTGGTGCGATCATGGCTCACTGTGCTCTGGAATTCCCGAGCTGGAATGCAGTGGTGTGATCATGGCTCACTACGGTCTGGAATTCCCGAGCTGGAATGCAGTGGTGTGATCATGGCTCACTACGGTCTGGAATTCCCGAGCTGGAATGCAGTGGTGTGATCATGGCTCACTGCCCTCTGGAATTCTTGGGCTCAAGTGATTTTCCCTCTAGCTGGGACCACAGGCACTATCACACCTAGCTAATTTTTAAAATTTCTTGTAGAGACGGAGTTTTGCTATATTGTCCAGGCCTGTCTCAAACAGTCTCCCAAAGTGCTGGGATTACAGGTGGGAGCCCTAACACCCAGCCCCAGGGCCTTGGTTTAAAGTTACCCTCTTGGCCCTGGGAAAAATGCGTTGACTTTGGTTTGTGATTGATTTCAGGAGTCTGGAGCGGGGTGTGGTGAGGGGAGTTCAAAGAGATTTGAGAAATTGTGAAACCCAAAATCCCCAACAACTTTCCTTCTTTCGCTTCGGCCACTCAGTGTTGGGCAAAGCCCTCCCTGCAGCCTTCCTCGTCCATAGCGGAAAGAGCCTTGTGGCTACACTGCATGGTCCCTGCCTCATGGCAGCCTCTCTGCTTATTTTTCCCAGTGAAAATTAACAGGTGCTCAACTTGCAAACCAGGAAGAAACATCTCCAGCCCTGAGACTCTTTCCTGAGCTCCCCCTGCCGATCCTGGCGTGTGTGTGTTCAGCCTGAAACACGAATTGGGGCTTGTCCTGCGGTCTGAGGCTTCCTCGTGGCAATGGAGTGGGAGTGTTTCCGGGATGAATGTGCTTCATTTTGCCGCATGGTTCTGATGGCTGCAGAGGACACCGTCACAGGGACACATGGGGACAGCTGTGGCCAATCCCTGCTCTTAGACCTTCACACTCACCTCTCCTGGAATCACAGCTCTGGGGCAACACCCCGACCGTCATGCTGGGGCCCCGGTCCCTTTCGGCTTTACCGAAGATGCCGCACAGCCCACCCTGAAGGAAAGAGTCAGCAGAGGGGGCAGACTCCTCCCACCTGGTCCTAACGGCAGGACTGGGGGCTTTCATGGGCTTTGTGCCACCCTAGACACCTCTCTGTCTGGAGACTCTGAGGGCACATAGGGCTTCCACGGGGCCCCACCCACAGGCAGCAGCAGCCCTGCAGCAGGGAGATTTGCCCCTGGGCTCCCTGTACCGTCCCATGAGTGGTCTGAGGACCCTGACCCGGGGTCGAGACGGACACACAGCAGCTGATGTCTGTGGTGTGATGACACGGCAGAGGTTCCATCCAGCAGCACAGGCCACCTGCCCCAGGGAGACAGTCCTGCTGGTGACCTGTGTCTCAGCCTGAGTTGGAGAAGGCTTCCTACAGCAAAAGCAGCCCCGGAGTGAGGGCATCACTGATTCAGGAGGAGGCTGTGTGCCGAGGGTAACGGCAGGCCCTGCAGACCTGGCCTTTGAGCTTGGAGCCCGTTCAGCCCACGGAGACGTGCGTTGCTTCCCAAAGCAGGCCCCGGACCTCCAGCTGCACTCTGGAGTGGGTGAGGGGGTTCACTGTGTGGCATGTGTCAGGTTGGGGGCTGGCATGGGGCAAGGGGACGGAGCCGGGGGGAAGACCAGCAGATCCCTGGACACCCCGGGTGAGGCTGTCCCAGACGGGCAGGAATAAAAGCAAGAGAAATAAGATGAAAGGGCTCAAGACGACAGCCCGAGAGCAGCCAGGAAACTGTCCGCGCTGAGTCCCTGGGCCTGCGGGACCCTGCGCTCCACCCGCACGGGTGGTTCGGGTTTGTTGGGATGTGCTCTCTGGCAGGGCGGCTGCTGGAGCCTCTCTCCTCCAGCTCAGGCTTACGCTGCACCAGGAAGGGAAGGGCAAAAGCACCCCTCAATCCAGAGGACCCCCAGATCAAGAGACCACCCAGGCTGTAATCAACTCTGATAGTGCTTTTAATCACCCCAGCAGGAATGGCAGCTGTAAACAGACATTAAATGATTCCCAGTGACACACACTTCTCTCAGGCAAAACTGTGTTTCCATAAACCTTGCAGAAATGACTTGGAGAGCTGGCTGAGTGGCCTAGACACTAGTGCGCTGGCGCCATGTCCTCAGCACCCCCAGACTTGGCGTCCTGTGAGCCCCAGCCCCTGGAACACTCCAGCTGCCTCTCCACTTGTCGCATGGGGTGTTTCTGCCCAGTGCCTTCCTCACCCCACACCCACCCTCTTCTCCCCCACCAGTTGCTCTGCTGAAGGGTACATTCTCCCCAGGTCTGGCCATGAAGCCATCCTGGGTGCCTTGGTTTCCCCTGTGGGCCAGACAATCACCAGTGCCTCAGTGGGAATGCCACTCACTGCTGCCACCCGGCCTGGGCTCAATGGGACGCCTGCACCCCACCAAGTTGCACTCTTCCAGCCCATTCTCTAGACACCCGGATGAGAACAAGGCTACTGGCCAGGAGTGTTAGAGCAGGGAGCAGCCTCAGAGACCATCCCATCTCTGCGAGCGTCCTGAAGCTGCCAAGCAAAGTGCCACTGAAGGGGTGGCTGAGGACAACAGAAATGTCTTCTCTATTGGTTCTGAGGCCCGAAGGCTGAGCTCAAGGCATCTGGAGAGCCAGCCCCACTCCAGCAGCTCGAGAAGAGAATCCGCTTCTCACCTCTCCCAGCTTTGGGTATTGCCGGCAGCCCTTGGCGCTCCTGGCATGTGGCTGCATCGCTCCTGTCTTTGCCCCCGGGATCATGAGGCCTTCTCCCCAGTCTTGCTGTATGTCCCCTCCTCTTATAAGACTCCAGTCACTGGACTTAGGGCCTACATGAGTCTAGTATGACCTCACCTGGACTTATTCACATCTGCAAAGGCCCTTCTTCCAAATAAGGTCATGTTGCCAATTCCAGGTGCACATAAATTTAGGGGCCACTATGTAGCCCAGTGCCATCTGCCTACAGGCCCCAGGATGCCCAGGAATCCATTCTCAACTGAGATGCATCAGGCTCTGTAGGATCAGAGCATGGGCCATACTGAGCACTCACATTCTCTCCTAGTATTCCTTCAAGCATTCCAGCAGCATCTATTCCTGGAAACCCCGTGTCAGTCCCCGACCACCAGTGCTCCTGCTGCCCAGAGA
The DNA here is from genome assembly GCA_963574635.1 of Cheracebus regulus. NCBI lineage: Eukaryota > Metazoa > Chordata > Mammalia > Primates > Pitheciidae > Cheracebus > Cheracebus regulus. The sequence continues at coordinate 55,761 of CAUYQU010014830.1, forward strand.
AGAAAATACTCCAGCCCCTCCTTCCCAGCCTGCTGGGTTCCCTCCAGCCTGGGCCAGCCCCTTCTCCAAGGACTGATAAGACGACATTTCCAGATATATCATTGAGTGGCAAAAGCAGACAGCAGTATGCAGTGACCTGTCTTTTGTGTAATAAAGTGTAAATATATATGTGTGTGTGTGTGTGTGTGTGTGCGTATTTGTTTATAGATGCAAAAGAAAAGCACTGGAGGGATAAATCAGAAACTAATAAAAATGGTGACTTTCTGCGTGTGTGGAGTTAGAAGGTACTTGGCTGTAGCATTTGACTCCAGAGCTACGAGAATATTTTCCAAATTCAAAACGAGAAACTTTAAAAGAAAGCATCTTTAGAAAAGGAAACCAACAAAAATGAAAATTTATATAACGTTTGTAATATAACTAAACAAAGACAAAATTATTTCAAGTGACTTTAGAGCACAGTGTTTAGGATTTTTTTTTTTCTGATGGCATGTATTTTAAGGATAAAAAGAATGGCAAGGAAATCATATGTATCGCTCAGTAGGTCTTAGTGTTAAGTCACATCGTTATTTAAATTTTTTTTTCCTTTCCAGGATAAAGCCAGTAAGTAATTATGTGAATATTGTGAAGAATCAAAATTATGATTACTGAAAGAGAAAAAAATATACAAATACAGAACCCAATAGTTTAACAGTAACACTGTAGTCTTATAGTTGAATTGGAAATGTGAATATAATCCTGTAACTTATTTATTCATTCTGATGATTGTTTGATTGATTGTCACCCAGGCTGGAGTACAGTGGCACAGTCTTGGCTCACTGCAGCCTCAACCTCCTAGGCCCAAGCCAGCCTCCAGCCTCAGTGTCTTGAGTATTTGAGACCACAAGTACACCACCACATTTGGCAAATTTTTGCATTTTTTGTGAAGACGTTTCACCATGTTGCCCAGGCTGGTCTCAAAACTCCTGAGCTCTAGCAATCCACCCGCCTCAGCCTCCCAAAGTGCTGGGACTCCAGGTGTGAGCCAGTGAGCCCAGCTGATCTCATGTATGTGCTGGCATTACAGGTGTGAGCCATTGTGCCTGGCCAGTCTCATGATGTGAAAACTAAATATGCCTCTCCTAGTTCTTGCCACTGGAAGGGGTGGGAAGCAGTGACCACTTGGCACGAGTGAGCACCAAAAGTGCCTAGACTTTGGTCTCTAGCACCATGCCCCACTTGTTAAAAGCTTGTGAGTAAACTGGTTGACTCCAGGTCAGAGGCAGGGAAGATAGAAGATGAGCCTGATCCTCATCCTCTGCCAGAAATCAGAGAAGGCATCAAATACAAACAAGGTCACATCAAAGGACCAGGAGGCCAAGGCAAAGGTCCTCTCACTGGCCAGCGCATCTCAGAGCAATGGATTGAAATGGTACATGAAAATCCACTCATTCCTAATGCTACTAAAAAACAAAGGTTTAAAAAAAATTGACCTTGCTGGTTGTCATTGGAGTTAATTTTTGTAGCAACTCCTTACTCTGAAAATTGATAATTAAGAAGAAAAGGGGAAATAATTGTGCACTTATCTTTCTTGTACAACCTGTATTTTTGAGTAACCAAGTAGTAAATAAATAGGGGTTACTAAATAGAGGGTGAAGTGAGAGCTTTTCTTACGAAAGAATTCTGGCTAATGAATCCAGCATGAGCATGGGGATGTGAAAATGGCAGCGTGTTGCACACCCTCCTGAAAAACGATTCTAGCAAACATCACCAGTGGATTCTAAAGCAAGTGAGAAAAACGTCATCGGGAAACTGGGCCTCCAGAGCTGCCTACAGGATCTTGCTGGCTGCAGTGGCATGGGGGACCAGACAGCCACCACAGGTGCCAACCGGTCAGTTCCAGCACCAGTGGAATGGGACCCCAGACGTCTCCCGAGAGGCGTGATGTCTGTGGAGTTTTCCCACCAAAAGCAGTGAAGCAGACCCCTCCCCAAGCCTTTAGATCTAAATTCCTGTTTGCAGGAAAACACTGGAAAAGTGAGAAGGAGGACCAGTTAGATGTCACCACCAGTCAGCAGAGACATCAGGAATGAGAGACGTTTTGGCCCGGTTTCTTTTTCTTTTTTGAGATAGGCTCTCATGCTGTTGCCCAGGCTGGAGTGCAGTGCATGATCTCAGCTTACTTCAACCTTCACCTCCCGGGTTCAAGGATTCTCATGCCTCCGCCTGCAGAGTAGTTGGGTTTAGCAGGTGTGCGCCACCATGCCAGACTAATTTTTGTATGTTTAGTGGAGATGGGGTTTCGCCATGTTGGCCAAGCTAGTCTTGAACTCCTGACTTCAGGTGATCTGCCCACCTTGACCTCCGAAAGTGCTGGGATGACAGGCGTGAGTCACCACGCCCAGCCTGATCTGGTTTGTTGAACAAGTTTTGGCTTGAAATAAAATGGGGGAGATTGTTCTAAATTAAAAAGGAACTCCAGAGACATAAAGACCAAAAGCAGAATGGGGACTGTGTACCATCGTTCAAGCAGCAAACCAACTGTAAAGTAATCCTGGAGAGACGTGGGACATTGAAATTTGGACTGGTGTGGGATGCTGCGAAGGAAACCGGGTTGTTGACTGAGGTGCTAGTAGAGATGCTGTGTGAGAGGCTGTCCTCCTCTGTCAAAGATTCATGGGAAATATTTAGAGATGAACTGATGCAGCATGTGCTGTTCCTTTAAAACATTTCATGTGCACACCAACAACAAAGCACTTGCAGCAGAAGACTGTTAATTTGTGGGTGGAAATAAGAGGTATCCTACAATTCTTTTGTTTTTTATGTTTGAAGATTGTCATCAAACACAGAGGTGTGCAAGGCTGAGGGAAGAGCCGCCCTTTTTTTCCCTTCTAGGATAAATTCAGTAAGTAATTATGGCGTCCTGCATCGTCTGCTGAAGCCTCATCTCCATCCCCGGGTTCTCACTCTGGTTACGTCCCCAGCCTTTTTCCTCCCCTTTTCCTGCACCCCGCCTGCTGCTTGGCACGAGTGAAGGGTGTTTATCAAAGCTCCTGGCCCAGCTTTGCTGACTCAGAGAACCTGGAGAAGCAGGGGAGAGTTTAGGATGAGAAGGCGCAGCCGGGGGTCGCTAGGGCTAGAGGGCCTCAGAAGCCGCCTGCGGGAGGAGTGCCCAGGCTCTGCACTCTGGGAACCAAACTCGGGATCTGGCCTCCCACCCTTCTCTCACTGCTGGCTCGACCCTGGAGTCAGAGGCGTGTCTTCCACCACACGGAGGCAACACCCACCTGTGTCCTCAGTTGCACTGAGACACGCCCAAGGGTGGTACCCGCAAGTGCACACACAGGTGACAGGTGATGTGCCCAACAGCAGCTAACCTGGTACACAGGTGTGGGGGGGAGGGGTAACGCCAAACGCATTTCCCCCACTGATCTCGCCCGCACACCCCCCACACTCTGAGACTCAAAATGTCTCTCATTCCCGATGTCTCTGCTGACTGGTGGTGACATCTAACTGGTCTTCCTGCTCTGTTTCCCAGTGTTTTCCTGCAAACAGGAACGTAGATCTAAAGGCTCACGAAAGTTGAGCTTCACTGCTGAACCAGAGGAGTGAGATTCAGGAGGGAGATCCCGGCACTGGCTCCCCAGGCTGGCCCCTCTCAGGGCCTGGCCAGGCCTGCAGCTGCCCCACCCCAAGGCTCACCCCTCTGCAGTGCGAGGATTCGGAGCCTGACCTTGTCCCCCTAATGGGAGGGGACAGAGCAATGTTTGAAAGTAACGGGACATGAGTGTCCGTGCATTTCACTCAGACGTTCAGGAAATAGACTTGCAAGCATCCCTGGCCATGTCAGAAAGGAATATTCAATGAGGTAGGAAAATGCTCCGATACATTCCATTGAAAAGGGCAGTAGACACACAGGGTGTCTCCCATGTCTATCACACTCTATTATGAAAAACGAGCTGGAAATAAAGATACATCTAGAACTGACACCTGCCGGCGGGCGGAATGGAAGGCGACCGTCTCTTTTGCTGGACTTTGCCGGGTGGCTGCATGGCTAACAGCATCGCCTCTGACTCCGATGCTGTTCTAGGAATCCCATCTAGAGCTTTACAGGTGAGTTGCAGGTATCATGGTTGACTCTTGGCACAAGAAGAAATTGGAGTCAATATCAGGGCAGCCCAGCGGGTGAGAGCTGAGTCAGGATCCTGAGGTCCGGCAGCAACAGCACCTCGGGGCACCTGGTGGCTATGGGACCTCTGTACACGCAGCTTCCAGGCCCCACCCTGAGGCTTCCGGTGGGATTTGCCTGTGTGTTGGGAGCTCTAACCACAAAACAGCTCCTCTATTCCCAGCCCCATGGGTGAGGAGTGAGGTCTGTGCCCCTTGGGCCCTGACAGCACCCAGGCCAGGGGGCCAGTCCTGGGAGTGCCCACCCAGCCCCGAGCCTCAGCAAGTCCCACAGAGGCCATGGATGTGGGGGATCCCAGCCTTCCGTCCACTGCATGCCTTGGGGTGAGCCTCGGGTGGGGCAGCTGCAGGCCTGGCCAGGCCCTGAGAGGACCCAGCCCGGGGAGCCGGTGCCGGGATCGCCCCCTGAATCCCACTTTTCGGCTTCAGCACTGGCTTCTTCCCCTTCGGTCCCTGGAAATGAGACGCCTGAGAGAGGGATCACATTTTGGTTTCCCTGACTCTGCTGGGTGCTTTCCACGGACTGTCTCCCTGCACCACCTACTGTACAGATAAGAGGACCTGGAATGGGGACCTGTCCAGGGTCACATGGGGTGTGAGGACCAGTCAGATTTGAACACAGGCCTGTCCATGGTGAAGTCCTGTGAGCAGCAACTGCACTAGTGACCAGGAAGCAAAAGGAGCCTTTGAAGCCAGGCCTGTGCAGATGGAGGCCAGCGCCCGGCAGACTGGCTGGGACGTGGTGGCCTTGGCTTCCAGAAGGTCCTGTGGAGGTGCAGAGGTTAGCTCCCTCCCAGCACAGCCAGGCCCTGACCCAGCTTGGGTCCCTAGGGACAGGAGGGGCTGGGAGAGCCCTGCCTACCCAGGGGGCAGGCAGTCACCCCAGGGTGGAGCCTGGTTCTGCCCTTGGGAGGTGGTTCCTTTGGCTGGACCAGAATGTCTGCTGATGATCAGGAGAGGGCCAAGGGATGGGGCTGCCCCATGTGCACGCTGAGAAGTGCACCAGGTCCAGGGAGCAATGTCAGACCCCCTCCCCGACCCCATGCAGAGCTGCCGAGGATGGTGCCAGCCCTTGCTGCCCGCACGCGCACAGGACAACCCAGATGCGGCTTGAGGCCTTGCAAGGCACTGGGAGCCAGGACGCCTAAACCCTGTGGGCTTCCACGGAGCTAGGGCCTCACCCCAGCCAGAGGCACATCGGGGACTCGCGGGTGTGGTGTCTCCCTGAGCTGAGAGTCGGGAGGCTGCAGTCAGACCTGGTGGCCTGGCCTGCCGGGGATGGTGCTCAGAGAGGCAGAGAGGGATCCTTCAGCTCCTCCCTGCCAGGGGTGGGGTGGGGCCTCCCAGGGGTCTTCTCTGGGAGCAGGAGGCCTGGAGGGCAGGGGTGAGGTCCCAGCAGCCTCTCCGCCAGTGGCGAGGTGTGTGGCTGCAGAAGCCCTGGGTCTGTGTCTTTGTCTCTGACACGGGGCTGATGGCAATACCTCCTCTGCCACGGGGAAGACAGAGGCACAGATGAGGAGAGGAGGCCACAAGCCAGGAGCACCGGAGCCACCAGGAGCCCTAGGAGGCGGGAGGGACGCCCCGCAGCCTTCAGGGAGAACATGTCTCCATCTTGCTCTTCCGTCTCCAGAGCTGGGAGAGAATATGTTTCTGTTGTAAATCAGTCATTCTGGGGTGCTTTGTTAAAAGCAGGCCATTACCCAGGAAAGCACAGAGCTGGAGCCGCTTGAATGACTCACACGAAAGTACCAGAGGAACAGATCCCGGGCATTCGGGGAAGCTTTGAAAGACCCGCCTCTTCTTCGGCATGCAAAGGAGGTCCTAGGGAGGGGCTGAGGGGTGTCTGCTCTGTAGGAGCAGAGCTCGAGAACCTGGGGCTGGAACGGCAAGGCCAGATTCTGGGCTGGGGAGCTGAGGGTGCAACCAGCTTGTCCCTGGGAAGGTGATGTACAGGTTCCTAGCCTCGACACATGCCCGTCACCCTCGAGTTACCTAAACTGTGTGGAAATGCAGACCTCCAGGCTTCCACAAGTGGCCCTGGGCAGAGCAGATCAGTGGTTAGCAGCCCCTGCCTGACTCAGATTTGGGGACAGACCTATGCCTCTCCCAGTAGGCCAGCTCGTCTGGGGTGACTGGGCCAGCGCAATGCTCCTCTCCTTTTCCCTGTGGCAGAGTGGAGGCGAAGGCCAAGGTGGGAGCACAGCTGGCACCCAACGAGTGCCACCCTCCCAGGGCAGGGCCAGGAGAGGCACAGCAGGTGGCCTGACTCAGCCCCGAGGGCACCTGGGGACATGGGCAGGCCGCAGCTGGGAGCCAGGCACCCCACAGCAGCCCGGGGATACTTCTTCCACTGTCCCCAGCCCATCCTTATAGGGCGCCTGTGGGGCTCCTGAGCCGAGGGAGACCCAGGCCCGCATGGGCAGCCGTGTGGCTGCTCATTGCAGCCAGGAAAATACCCAGGGAAATGACTGAAAACACGGCGAGGCCACACTCCTGTGTGCCCGGTCCCTTCTCAGAAGCAGGGAGGAGGTCGATCTCAGGCTGGCTCCATGGCAGCTGGAAGCCACCCAGCTCCACGGCTGACCTGCTGCCTTAATGACCGACATGTGGCCATTCGCTGCCAAGCTGGCTGAACAAACCAGGCCATGACAAAGCAGTATAGAAGGCATTTTCCCGCAGCCAGGGCCAGCGGGCTGGCACCGAAGGAGGCTGGCCGAGCACGTCAGGCGGCACGTTTGCTCTGAGGTCCTGCTCAGCAGGCTGCAGCCCAGGACGGCGTGTCTAAGACCTTCGTGGCATGGAGCAGGCAGGGCTGGGTCACGGGGGCCAAGGGGTCACACTCTGGAGAGGACGTAGATGCCCTGTACTGCCTTCAGGCTCCACTCTGCTTGGCAGAAGGCTCCGAGAGCCCTTCCCACACACATCGCCAGCCATGCCTTCACTCGCTCATCAAACCTACAATGAGCATTTACTATGTACCAGGCACTGTCCAAGGTGCTGGGGATGTGGCTGAGAACCAGCCCCAGTCCTGTCCCCACTGGGACTCGTCCGCCCCAGCCACATCTCCAGGGCTCCCCACATTCTGCTCCCTCCCCTTCCACCTCCCTGGCAGTCAGACCCTAATTTCTGTCCCACGGCCTTCCCAGCCTCCCGGCTCCTTCCCCATTTTTTCCCTCCCTTATAAGCCCCCGATGAAATCCTCCTGCCCTTCATCCTGTCTTGGTGTCTGCTTCGAGATGACCCTGGGCTCACAGTCTGGCCACTGCAGCTGAGTGTCGCACTGGCTCGGGTGTGGCAAGGTGGGGGTTGAAAGGCTCTGGACCAGGCACCAGGAGTCCTGGGCCCCAGGCCAGCCCTTCCGAAAACCATCTTTGTGCCCTCGGACAACCCCAGGCCCATCCCCAGCCTTGCTGTCTGGAGAAAGGAGGAAGCCAGCCAGACATTCTCCAAGAACTTTTGGCCTCTGCCCCGCATGGCTTCTGCTTGGTGTCTGGCTGGGCCCAGGGCTCTGCCTGCAGCATGGAACCTCGCGTGGAGCCAAGGTTGTGGGTCCCCGAGAGCCCCCGCCCCTCTCTGCTGCCATCATTGGCCCAGGCCCCCTGCCACACAGCACCATTTCCGAGCATGAAGGCCTTCGTGTGGCACAGGCTGCACTGGGGAAGAAAAGATGCTGGCATCTCTGTGCCCTGTGACTCTGTGGGCCTCCCGGGCTGTCCTTGTCTTGAGAACATTGTACTTTTTGACTCCCCTAAAGTAGTGGAAATAAGATTGGCTCTGAAATGTATTATGATCCCCTGAGCAGAGCCGGGAGCAGAACCAGCTCCCGTGTGGCTTCCATGGGCATTGGTAAGAAGCGTGCTCTGCAGCCAGTTAGTGTGGAAACAAGGTATGCGAAGGGGCTCATAGCCCAGGGTTCCAAGCCCAGGCCTCTCTCAAGAGCGAGCAGACCTGGGGAGGGTGGCAGGAGCATCCATCAAGGGCCAGGGTGCCCAGCAGCCTGCATTCCTCCCTGCGAGTACCCAGAAGACAGATCATGGGGCCCTGTGGAGCCGTGGAGCCGGCCAGGGGTTGCCACCAAGGGCTTATTTCGAAAATGTCTCCAATCGAACAGCAAGGTTTTGGGGGTGCCTGAGCCTCGGCCAGGGTCAGTTGCCTGAGTCACACCTGTTAAGGCAAGCGTGCAGGTGCAGGCCCCACCCACAGGCACCCCCTTTTGGCCCACCCACCTCCATCTCCCACCTCAAGGGGCATTTCTCTGCACGGGGCTCCCGGGGCACATCCGAGCTCTGCCCAAGGCTCCCTTAAGCTCCAGAAGAGGAGGGCAGACCCGGGAGGGTCCCCAGGAAGGGCCAGATGTGGTCAGGGGAGGGTCGGGAAGGAGGGACAGGTGTCCCGCTGGGCGTCCCCCGGCCTCATGGGCCCAAATCCTCTGAAGCCTGGACTCACACTGGAGCCGTATGGCCAATTCCAAGGCGGCGCCTGGGATGGCTCTCAGGATGGTGAGGCTTGGTGGCTTCTGTCCTCCATGTGGGGAAATAGCTGAGAAGGACGCTCGTCTCTCAAGGCAGCAAAGGGGAGGGAGGAGAGGAGACGTTGGGCACTGTGTCTCACCCGGCCTGGCCCCAGGCTCAGGGCCCCTCAGTGACTCACTGTCGAGGCATCAGAAGGGCCCCTAGGGGGGATTTGTGAACACATCCCCCGGCCTTGGAGGAGAAACCACAAGGGTCCCCCGAAGCCCACTCCTGGCCCTACCCCCACCAGGACAGATGGGCTCAGAGAGCACAGCCAGCACCATGCCAGGGCGGGAGAACAAGGCCGGCTCGGCCTCTGGGAGGAAGGAGCCCAGGTGGTGGCCCCCCCCCCATCCTCAACAGAGGGGTCTCCAGAGTCAGAAACGCTGGGCAGCCTCTGCCACGTGGAGTGGCCTAGGGTTTCCAGTGCTGTGGGAGCACTGACCCTGAGGGGGTCACGGAGACAGTGAGAACAGGGAATTGTCATGTGACCCAGGGCTGGGTGGAGGAAGTGCCCCCACCTGGTCATGGTGGCATAGGAGCCATTGGCGTGGACGGACACCTGGGGTGGGCAGTGGGCCAAGATGCCTGGGGTCTCTTGGGGCCAGGTGGCCAGGTCACAACTGAAACTGATGAGGAAGCCTTTCATCAGCCGGGGTGTATGAGTCAGCACAGCCTACATAACAAAGCACCATGCTGACGGGCTTGAGCCTCGGAAATCCCTGGCCTCGCAGCCCTAGAGGCCAGAAGTCTGTGATGTAGGTGTGGTCGAAGCCAGCTCCTCCAGAGGCTGTGAGGGACCCTCTGGTCCCAGCCTCTGCCAGCTTCTGGCAGTCTGGGGCCTTCCTGGTGATGGCCGTCTCCTCCCTGTGTCTTCACTTTGTCCTCTGTGAACAAGCTTCTCTGTCGGAATCTCCCCTTTCAGTAAAGGTGCCATTCTTGTTGGGTCCTCCCTGTGACCTCATCTTAACCTGATCTGCCAGGACTCTGCTTCCAGTGAAGGTCCCACTTACAGGTGCTGGGGGTTGGCTCTCAGCATCTTTCCCAGGGAATGCAATTCAAACCATCGCGGGGGGAGCGGGGCAGTCTGCAGGCCCCTGTGGGCAGGGAGGGGTTAACAGTGCGCCTGCGGGATGGGCCCCACCCGCCCAGCCTGGGCCTCCCCACCGCCGTGCACAAGCACAAACTTGCACCTGGTTTTGAGAGCCGGAAATTTAACGTCAAATCCTTTCTGCCACTTTGCTTTCTACATCAGAACCTGGAAGGACAAGAGCATTTTTTTGTCTGCTTTACACTGAGCTGATTCAAGTGGACGTCGCCGGGGTCAGCAGTGGCAGTGAGGTCCTTTCCCCAGCCTTGAGAACATGCAGGACTTTATCTCCAGCCTTGCAGCCCCCACGTGCCCCCAGGAAGAGCCTGGGGAATGCTGTGCTTGGTTTCCTCTGGGACGGAGTTTTCTGGAACTGCACAGAGAAGACACGGGAAGCATTATAGAGGCTCTGCTCCCCTGGACATATTTTATCGTTTTAATATATAAATCCGTGCTGGTAAAAACCAACCCACAAATCTCACAGCTGGCCCTTTTACGTGCATGAGCTCTAATTACTTGATTTTTTGGAAGCGCCTGAAAAATTACATTTGTAATTCCTCTAGGCTGTCATGAAAGAGCCTATTATAACCGCCGGGCTGTCCCTCCCAGGAGGCTGACAGGAACCGCTCCTCTCAGAAAAGGGCGCTGTAGCCCTGAGCGCCTCCAGCTCAGACAGAACGAATGCGGCTGCTAGTGATGTCTGTTGCTATTTGCGTGGTGGATGCGTTTCCAGCGTTTGCTGCCCTGGAGAAGGAGGAAGAGCTTCCCACCCCGTCATGCTAGGGATCATGTTACCATCGTCCACGCTGAGTCACATCGCCTGGAGCAGACAAGGGGCCCGGTCCCCTCCTGCTCTGTGTGTGCAGAGATGCTCTCAGAGGGACAGGAAGCTGGGGCTTCTGAGCCCAGCCTGGGGCACTGCAAGCCATGCCAGCTGAAGACCCCAGCCGCAGAGACTTGCTGAGGGTCCTGTCACCCGCTCCCTATTCCCATAAACTCCCAAGGCCGGGCCTCTGCCCTTTATGGAATGGGGCCTTCGCTCGCCCGGTGCTGAACGGACCTTGACTCTAGAATGTCACTGAGTGTGTCTGGCTGCAGGGTGACAGGCTCCCTTCCCCCGGGGTTTGTTAGAAAGCGTTCTGAAGCCTCGCAGAGGGTGTGGATGGAAAGTCCTGCTAGGGGGAGGCGAGGTGCAGAAAGCCTGGACTGAGAGCACGCAGGGGAGGCGCCCAGCCTCGGGTGTGCGGCGGGATACCTGAAGGTCAGGCAGCCACTGCGGGCCCCGCGTCCCCCTCCCACGGCTTGGCTCCACACAACCCAGCATGAGCTCAGCCAGCGTGTGCCCCGCTCATGCTCCTGGGACTTGCCCAGCGCCAGCCTAAACCCTAAGAGTAAGAAGAAAAGCGGTGACTCATGCACTTGGGAGTTTATAGTGTGGACTTTGAGAGATGGAATCTGAGCAGCTAAAGATCAAACAGGAGGGTGGTTTACACACCAGTGTTCTGTCCAGGGTCCTTGGGGCAATCAGGGCGGCGGGCAAAATTCTGCTAGCTACCCCCACCCCTTCCATCCTTCTTCCTGAATAACAGGAACCCCAGCTTTTAGCTGGACACACTGCATTCAGATAAAAGCCTGCATTCCTTACACTACATCTGGACTAAGTGAGGCACAGTCTATTGGCTGGATTGCGGAGGTGATGACAGCCACTCAGGCAGCCTTGGACCATGAGACACCAGGATCGAGATGAAGGACTGAAGAGGTGTAAAGCAATGAAGTGACATGGAGGAAGTCTGAATTTCCACTCTTATTGGAGCACATTGTGATGTGAACTTCCTAATTTTAGCTGGATACAATTCCCATCCTCCCTTGCAGCTAGATGTGGTCATGTGCCTAAATTTTGACCCCCCCAAATTTTAAGCAGAAGAGTTGTGTACAGTCTCCAGAAAGCATCCTTAATGGGCAGGACCACGCCCTCTGCTGTGCCCCAAACTCTGTGCTCTACAAAGTCATGGAGCCCAAACTCCCCATGCAGTGTGATTTGGAGATGGGGCCTTTGGGAGAGAATTAGATTTAGATGAAGTCATGAGGGGGCCCCTGTAAGGAGATTAGTGCCCTCTCAAAAGAGGAAGAGGCCCCAGGACTCTCTCTCTGCCATCTGAGGATACAACAAGACAATGACCATCTGCAAGCCAGGAAGAGAGCCATCCCCAGAATACAATCTTGCCGGCCGAGATCTCAGACTTCCAGCCTCCAGAGCTGGGGAAAGAAATGCCTGCGAAGCCACTGCATATGGTGTTCTGTCATGGCAGCCAGGCAGATGACATCCTTCCTCCATCCTCTCCTCTTTCCTGCTGGCTGAGGTGCCCAAGCAGCCACCTGGGTCCACAGAGAGCTGATGATAAGCAGCCAACGGAACCAGCTGATGTTCTGGATAGGCCAGCTCACCTTGCACGTCTGTCTTTGATCTCAGTACATTCGGGGACAGAACCTACCTCTGAACCCTGAACATTCGGCTGTCTTCTGCTTTGATTTCCAGTGAAAGAACATCTGAGTAATTATTGTGCCTGAAAATTCTCACCCACAAGCTGCTATAGATTTCCCTGTTCTCGTCCTCCCAAATTAGAGGGGGGTGTTTCCTGAGGCCATCCAAACATATTACCACACACACAGCTTAACAAAACAGAAATTGGCTGAGTGTAGTGGCTCATGCCTGTAATCCCAGCACTTCGGGAGGCCAAAGCAGGCAGATGGCTTGAGTCCAGGAGTTTGAGGCTAGTCTGGACAACATAGCAAGACCCCATCTCTAAAAAAACCACACACAAAAAAAATTAGCCAGGTGTGTTGGTGTGTGCCTGTGGTCTCAGGTACTCAGGAGACTGAAGTGAGCTGTGATTGCATCAGTGCTCTCCAGCCTGGGCTACAGAGTGAGATCCTGCTTCAAAAAAATACAAAACAAAACCAGCAACAGAAATGGATTATCTCACAGTTCTAGAGACCAGAAATCCAAGGTGCCCGCAGGGCTGTGCTGCCTCTGAAGGCTCCAGGGGAAGATCCTTCCTTGGTTTTGCCAAGATCAGGTGAAACCCAGCACGTTCAGAATGCGTGGCTGAAGACGATACTTCCTGGTCTCTTCTGGCTCCTCGTGGAGGAGGCCAGGTTTCCCTGGCTTGTGGCTGCGCCCTTCAATCTCTGCCTCCATCGGCATGGACTTCTTTTCCGTGTTGGTGTCTCTTGAAGGACACCTGCTGTTAGATGTCAAGTCCACGCAGATAATCCAGGATGGCCTTATCTCAAGATCCTTAACTTCGTTGCATCTCCAAAACCCTTTTCCCAAAGAAGGTCACGTTCAAAGATTCCGATGATTTGACATGAACGTATCTTGTGTGGGCCTGTTTGTGGGCTTGTCACTACGGGTGACCCCAAACAGAACAGACTCACCCCAGTGCAGTGCCAACCGTGGACAGGGATGGGGGACCCTCAACAGTGACCGTCGGCGGCCCCACCTGCCTATCCTCTCGCCGACCTTCCAAAGGGGCCTCCCAACAGCAGAATCACACAGGGGAGTCAGTCGATGTGTTTTCATGAGAAAATGATTTCCTGCCAGCAGTGAGAAAGTGTGCAAAGAACAGTATTAGAGGAGGACAGGAGACCCAGGAGAAGGATTTGTTATCCTGCCATGCCCTCAGCCTCCACACCAACCAAGACCACCAGCATCTGTGGGGGTCTTGTTTTTGGAATGTTCTAGAGGCCTCAGACCCCAGAAGGAAGGCCTAACCTAAGACCCCCTCCCCAGCCTTCCTGTTCCCTCCAGGGTCTGTGAGAACCTCCGGGCCCAGCAGGGCCTCCCCACTCCAGGACTGTTGGGGTCTGCAGATTCCAGTTCCCGGAAGCCCCCATGCCCTGAGGCCACAAGGCCAGGGTTCCTGGAGGGGGTGCCTTCACCAGCCCTGGCATTGCGGGAGCCTTAGGGAGGTGCACGTTGGCGGAAAGGGCATGTTTTCCACCGCGTGGCACCTCCTCCACTTGTGGAGAGAAGGGACTGTGGCTTCCTGGCCGTCTCCATAACTGCAGAGTCTCCCGAGCCCGCCTCAGTCCTGGGTCACACCAGCTTTGAAGCTCCAGCCAGTAAGAGTCTCCACAGCCACAATGTGGGACTCACAGAATGGAACTAGTAAGTCCAAGAAGATCATAGGGCAGTTCAGAGGGGCTGGGGCCGCGGAGTCCAGAGAAGGGCCAGGAAACCCCGGATGGGGCCACAGTGTGGGAAGGGTCCCAGCAGAACAGGCCCGAGGCCGCACGGGTGAGCACCCTCCCTGGGCAGCAGGCGAGCTGGGCCACCACCTGGGTGCAGAGACCCAAACCCTGACCCTGCAATGTGGCCTCCGGCATGACTGTAGTTCTCCAGCTCTGTGAGGTGATCAACAAGAACGGACCCACGTCTGTCTCCCGGGAGGGCTACCCCGAAAGGGGACACGTTCCTCACAGAGAAGTCACAGGAGCCGCCGGATTCCTCTGGGAGAACTTTTCACCCTCTGCCCGGGATATCTTTACCATCAGCCCTGATGCTCGGGCCCTGGCCCCTGCCGCTCACATTTGGGGCTGGAAAATGCCTTCTGGTGGGGCTGTCCTGTGCACTGCAGGAAGCTGAATGGTCCCCCACCGCAAAGTGTGGCAGCCCAGACCGTGCAGGCCTCACCGGATGTCGCAGGGTCTAGACCACCCCTGGCTGGGAACCACTGATACTGCGGGTCTGGCTGGGAACGTGTAAACCTCCCCCACTTCCCCTCCAGATCCCAAGCCACGCGCTTTGGGACACAGGTTCATAGGCGGAGGATTCTGTGCAGCACAAACTTGAGTGAATCAGGATGGGGCGCTGGGGGTGGGGAGGGCGCCGGGGGTGAGGGTTGGGGGCAGCAGGATTTGTTCTCAGGACTAACGGGGAGCGGACCAAAGGGCCCAGGAAGGAGATGGCTACACCAGAAACTGAGTTTGCAGAAGCAATCTGGCTAACAATATTTGCCTAGACCCGTTTGCCTAGGACTGACCTAGCTTTGGGTCACTCACATGCAAATCTGTGGGGCCCATGGGGAAGGGAATGCTGGGGGTGGGGGAGCTGAGTGGGAGCCAGGAAAGCGTAGCTGTTCCTGGACCCGCCCTTTAGGGAGGGAGGAGGGTGCCTGCCCCACCTCCTGGCCGCCTGTCCCCAGGCAGGCCACTGCCCTGTGGCTTCCTACCTGGCCAGCGCGCCTGTGTGTGCGTGTGTGTGTGTGCTTTGGAGTGGGGCGGCCAGCTAAAGTAATAGATGAGTGAGTTACCATAAAGTGGAAATGTGTTGGCATTAGTAAAGAATTTTGCATTGTTAAAAGTAAGAGATTTAATTTATATATATATATATATATATATATATATATATATACGTATATATATATATATATATATATTTTTTTTTTTTTTTGAGAGATGAGATCTCACTACCCTATAATATCAGAGCAGCAAACACATGTGAAGACCTGCTGCAGGGTGGTGTTGGGGGTCAGACTGCGCCGCTAGGGCTCCAGGTCTGTCCTTAGCACGGGAGGGTGGGGTGTGGCCAGTCCTCCATCGGACACAGTTTCCGCACAGGCCTCCTCATTGCCTGGAATAGCTCTAGCTGCTTATTTTGGTAATAGGTAATTCCAGGCATGGCATAAATTCTCAGAGGGCAGAGGCCATGATATCTTCCTGACCTGTTTCCAGCAGTCGTGGTTTGAATGGTGAGAAAAAACACTTTTGTCTAAGGAATGTGAGTGCTTTTAATTATCGGGCACAGAGAGAGACACTAAAACGAAGCAGCAGTCACCGCCTGCTCCTTCCCGGCTTCGAGTTGCGTGCTGGTGTCTGGAAACCTCTTACTACTGCCACAGGTCGCTATGGATTAACCCAGTAATGCCACTCCGGGCACTGTAACCCACACACACCCTGTAGCTTAACAATGCACAGCCAATCGCTCATCAATGCTAGTTCCGTAAACGAATGAGAATTCCTGATAGACAACTTTGTATCAGCCGGCTTCCTGACCCGCCCTTTCCTTTAAAAGTCATGTGGAACAGCAGCTGGTTAGAGGGTAGACCCAGGGCAACTGGAATCTGCGCTCCCGGGGTGCAGTCTTCAGGCTTGGCCCAAATAAACTCTCCACTTAATTTTGCCTTAGCTACTTCCCTTTAGGGAGGCATAGTGAGCCCCTCAAAACCATGCATGCAGAGGTAATGAAGGATCTCCCACTGAGGTCATCCTGAGTGGGAGCAGGCCTGAATCCAAGGAAACTGTCCTTAGAAGAGAAGAGAGGGGGAGAAGACACACACAGGAAGGGTCCTATGAAGATGGAGACAGAGGCCAGGTGATACAGCTGCAAGCCAGGGGCCACCTGGGGCCACCAAGAGCTGGAAGAAGCAAAGGGTTCTCCCTGGGAGGCCTCAGGGGAAGTGTGGTGCAGTCGCCACTGTGACTTTGGACTTCTGGCCCCAGCACTGTGACAGGATGGGTTTTAAGCCAGGCGGCTGGTGGTGCTTGGTTATGGCAGCCCTGGGCACTCCTGACCCTCTCCAGAGGCGCTGCTGCCCGGGGAGCATTCCGCACACTGCACCTGGCTCCGTGCTTTCAGCAGTAACTCATGCATTGCTGCATGGAAAGCCGCCTCCCGATTTTTAATAGCTGCCTGTCACGAATCCTAGTGTCTGGGAGTAGTGTGATTTATGTCACCTGGCTGTTATCTGGGCATGTTGCAGCAGTTTCCAGATTCCAACTACTTGCAGGTAAAGCTGTGTCAATGGCCTTGTGCAGATGTTATTTAGCACTTGTGTGCACGTATCTGTGGAGCTGCTGGGTGTGTGCACTGTGCGTTTCTGTACCTGTTTCAAAGAAGGCATCACAAGTTGCTCCCACCAGTGATCGGTTAGGATGCCTCTCTCCCACTCCTCGCCAACAGAGAGTTCTCACATTTTTGTCTCTGTCAATCTGATAGATTAAAAACAGTCTTACATTCTAATTTGAATTTGCATTCTTTCTTTTTTCCCATTAGTGCATATATCTATCCATATGTTTGACAGCCTTCACACTTCCCTTTTGGGAGCTGTTTTTGTACTTTGCCCATTTCCTATTACTTTGTTGGTCTTCATTGCATTGATTTATATAACCTGTTTATGTATGAACCAAATGAAGCTTTTCCCAAGCCTTGCATTGCAGATACTGTGTTTCATTTCTCACCTGTCTTTGTTTATGGTGGTGGTGTTTTACACTAGGCAAACATTTTTAGTTTTATTATTTATTTATTTTTATCCATTTTTATGGCTTCTGAGTTTGGGTTCTCTTTCAGAAGATCTTCCTCCTTCTAAAACTAGTAAAGAAAATGACTCTGTTTTCTTCTAGTATGTTTATGGTTTCCAATTTTACAAAAATATCTGCCATAGCTGTAACATATGGAGGGCTTAAGGAGTAATTTAAGAATGCAATTTTATTTTTTTCTAGAAAACTATCTAATTGTAGTTCAGTTGTTCAGTTGGAGTCTTCTGAACAACTGGAATTGATCACACTGACAGGCAATATCACCTCTTCTATGTTTTTGGATCCATTTCTGGTTCCTCTGCCTAATTTCTTTGCTGTCTGACTGGTGTGCCCATGTCCCAACTATTGCAACTTTATAGGCTCTATGAATATGGAGATCTATTTTAAGATATTCCTAATATCAAACCATCTTTAAATCTCCTAGGTCATGGCTTACACATTTTTGTATTGATATTCATTCATAAGATTGGCTTATGATTTTATTTTTGTGCTTGTCTCATTGGGTGTTCGTATCACTCTTATGGTAGCTTCATAAAGAGAATTTGGAAATTTTCTTTCCTTATTTATGCTTTGCATCCATTTCAATATTATCTGTTCCTTAACAGTGTGGTGGAATCACCTGTGAAACCATCTGGGCCTAGAGCCATTTGTAGCTTTGCTGTTGTATCAGCATTATAGTCCCAGGCATCTACAGTTATGATCAGTGGTGTAGCCAGTGGGTAGTGTAATAGGAGGGAACAAGGCAATTAGGGAGTGTGATGCTTGTAAAGAATCTAAAATGATAGTAAAACCAACTGTTATTACCACATCTGGTCAATTCTAAACAGCAACAGAATACATCCCCTTTTAAAAGGACCCACTGCTAGCATATCATGGAAACACACCCTCCCTAGCAAGCAGGCATAAATTCTGAACCTCTGCCAGCACACAGTGCCCAGTTTTATAGCTGGGTTTGTATGCAATTACATCATATTCAAACCACACTAATTTATTCCCTCAGAATGAGAAGATAGAGAACGAGAATTTTTCATCAAAATTAGTTCTGTGACACTCTTATAAAAAATATGAGGGAAACTCTCAAAGAAACCCTAAGCCTTCAAAAAGCTATTAAGTATGGCAGCTCCTCAAAAAAACAAAATTAAACATCAAATTGCCAGGTGATCCAGCAATTTCATCTCTGGGTATATACCCAAAAGAATTGAAAGCAGAGATTCAAAGAGATCGTTGTATGCCCGTGTTCACGGCAGGCTTACTCACAACAGCCAAGAGATGGAAGCCACTCGTGCACCCACGGACAGAGGCGTGAGCAAGTGAAAGATGGCCTATGCTTGGGAAATGGGAGCAGGCCTCAGAAAGCAAGCACATGGCCTGACACATGCCACAGCACGCGTGGACCCTGAGGACATGATGCTGAGTGCAAAAGCCGGGCACCAGGGACAGACACCGTGTGGTTCCACTTGTATGAGGTCCCTAGAGCAGTCTGCTACATAGTGACAGGGGGTGGGACGGTGTGGGCTGGGGACTGAAGAGGGGCGTAGGAGGGAGCATTCAGTGGGGAAGGCTTTCAGTTTGGGAAGACGGGACGTTCTGAAGACAGATGGTGGCGATGACTGTCAACAGTGTGGGTACGCTCCGTGCCACTGAACCGCACACCAAAAATGGTTGAAATGGGTAAATTTTATCTTATGCGTATTTTGCCACGGGGAAATAAATAAATAAAACAAAAAGTTCTTTTTTCTTTTTTTGAGACAGAGTTTTGCTGTTGTTGCCCAGGCTGGAGTGCAATGGCATGGTCTCGGCTCACTGCAACCCCCGCCTCCTGGGTGCAAGCGATTCTCCTGCCTCAGCCTCCCGAGTAGCTTGGATTACAGGCATGCACCACCATGCCCTGCTAATTTTGTATTCTTTTTTTAGTGGAGATGGGTTTTCTCCATGTTGGTCAGGCTGTTCTCAAACTCCCAACCTCAAGTGATCTGCTGCCTTGGCCTCCCGAAGTGCTGGGATTACAAGCATGAGCCACTGCTCCCGGCTGCCACAGAAAGTTCTTTAACTTGTTGAAAGTAAACAGAAAAGTGTTAGAAAAACGTTAAACAGAATAAGAGAGCAAGAGAGAGAGAGAGATAACTAAAGTAAAAGCACCAGCTGCCGGATCTGCGGCCTGGCCAAGCGCCTCGCGTGGAGGCACTCCCTGCAGGCCTCCCCGCCCCTCCCACCCACTTGCCCTCCATGGGGACCCAGCAGGAGGGGGTCTGGAAAAGCGGCTGGCTTTGCTCACCCGGCCCGGGTGGCCCACAGTGATTCTGGACAGGTTGATCCTTCACCAGCACAGCACCAAGGTCATGCCCTCTTTCCCGACGTTTTCCACCCAAGCAATCTCATCCGATGCTCAATCCTGGTCTTATTTCATAAATGCATGCGTTTCATCCCAGGGGCCCCAGGTCACTCTGCGCATGAGAAGCCCTGAGAAACGGGGTGCTTTCTGCGTGGTGATCATCTGGGGCTAGAGGCCT
This sequence comes from Cheracebus regulus, assembly GCA_963574635.1. Classification (NCBI taxonomy): domain Eukaryota; kingdom Metazoa; phylum Chordata; class Mammalia; order Primates; family Pitheciidae; genus Cheracebus; species Cheracebus regulus. Next base: position 75,356 of record CAUYQU010014830.1, read on the forward strand.
GGCTGGCCTAGGGGGTGTCCTTCCGGGCTGGGGGCCACCCTTCCGCCCTCTCCTCTACAGTCCCAGGAGGGCCCAGGCTGCTCGCCCTGTAGGCCTGGCTCCCACTCGCAGGGAAGGTCTCACTTAGCCCCAAGTGTGGGCCTGGATCAGCAGGAAGCCCACCGTCTCCTCGTGCCTGGCACCTTCTGGGAATAAGAGACAAAATACTGGTGGAGGTCGCACAGCTGCTAGAATTCACTCTAGAAAAAGCAGGGGCTCCGTTCTCCAGTCAAAGGCCTGGGATGGGGGACACCCACGTTTTTAGAACCTGTAAGATCGTTCTGTGGTGTTAGCCCATGGTGAAAGAATCTAGCTGGGATGTAGAAAGTCTGATATGCCTGTTTCCTTTGCAGGATTGTCCTCATCGGGAGGAGGGAGGGGTGATCTGCAGTGCGTCATCTCAGCACATCTCCAACGTCTCGTTTAAATACTGCAAACAGGACTCGGAAGGTGGAAATACAGACGCATGGGTGTTCAGAATCTGACGCATTGAGTGTCTCTCCTGATTCAGGGCGCGTGACGCCGCTGGTACAGGACTGTGGGGGGGGTGGGGGAGCTCTGTGAAAGCAGGGGAGCTGCGCCTCCGGCTGGCTGCTGAGGGCTCGGGGGAAACCCCAGCCACGGAACTGCTTCCCGGCGCCTGTCCTCCCTTGGTCAATGTCCACTTATCGACAGGTGAATGGGGGACTGGTCAGCCATTTAACATCCACTCAGGAACCTGTGGCCCAACCCCACGCAGCACAAGGCCCCGGAAGGTGGCAGCTTCTCCGAGGCTCCTCTCCTGGCTCCTCTAGGGACTCTGCCCCCAAGGCCGCTGTGTGACTTCTGCCTCTTCAGGGTCTCCGGCGGAGACTTGGGAGGCACAGGGAACCTCCCAGATCCCCCTCAGATCAGTCAGACCGAGGAGGCCACCTCCCGGCCCTTCTTGCCCCAGAAACACCCGCAGCCCTCCCCTTTCTGCAGGGAGCCTCGGTACCCACCGCTTCCTTCTCTGTGTCCCCATCCTCAGGGAGAAAGAGGAGGCTGCCGTGCTGGCGGCTGGAGCCTCCTCCTCCGGGCTCTTCCCGCCCTGCCCTGTCGAGTGCCCCCGCTTGGACCCTGCACTGGCGTGGCTGGGCATGTTCCCATCTGCTTTGCCTTGTGAGCTGCGGCGGAGGGCTGGTGTTCCTCTGCACTCTGGCCTGTCCAACTCCGGGTCCTAAATTTGTGGCTGGCAGACAGGGTCACCATGGTGGGGGGTTCCTCATTTTGGCCATGGGTGGGTGGGCAAGAGATGTCCACAGGGTGAGGTTGGATGGAGCAGCCATCCTGTGGGTCAGGTTAGACCCCAGGTCCCATTGGTCCGGGACACCCCCTCTCTAGCCCCTCACCCCTTCCTCCACTAAGACAGGAGCCACATGGGCTCCGGGCAGGGAATTCCTGTGCCAGCTGTGCAGCCAGGACACAGCTGCCAGTGTGGCTGTCGCCAGCGCTCTTCCCTGTTCTCATGCCATTTGCATTCTTGGGTACAGCCTGTTCAGTTCCTGGTCCTGCCCTACCCTGGCAGCCACAACACCCCTGGGCTCTGTACTTGAGAGAACCAGTTCCGAGGTGGGCGAGGCTCTGTCTGGAACAGCAAGTCCCAGGGGATGCCCAGGGAAGCCACAGGCTTAGGAGAATGCCGGGGAGCCACTGGCCCCAGACACCTGGCAGCGCTGCCCCGCCCACAGCCAGGCTGGGAAAACCTCCCCTCGGTCTCCTGTGTGGAGAGGAGGTCGGGCCTGGGTAGCCTGAGGCCCGAGAGGCACGCAGATGCATGACTCAAGGTCACCTTGGATGTGACTCATGGCCCTGCACTCCCAACTGCGATCACACTTCCAATAATAACCGTGCACATCAGCAGTCCTTCCCGGGCCGGCACTGCCCTGGCTTCCTGCACACCTGCTCACGTTGAAATTGGCTGTCATTGCGCCCACTGTAAAGATGAGAAGATTCATTCTATCCTGGCCCGACTGGGAGCACATGACACCTGCCTTCCACTCCCCAGAAGTGCATTTCCATGGAGGCACTGCTGGCGGTGACGCTGGGCTGGCCTCGCCCCCTTGGCAAGGAGACCATCCTGGGGGAAGGGCAGGCACTCTGCCTCAGGGGGCCTCAGGACACTGCTGGAACTCCTTGGGACCTGGAGATTTTTCTGGAAGACCAAGCTGTCACCACTGGAGATTCAGCAACCTCATTCTTGGGTTACCTGATGTTGCCTTCAGGGGTTTCTGGGCGGGGCTGGTGGAGGGAAGAGGGGCACCTTGTCCTGCCTGCCTCCGGATGATAGGGGGTGGCTCACACAACAGGCTCACTTCTTCCCCATGCCTGACCATCAAGCCACCCCTAACAAATGCTCCGAGAGACACGCACGCTCACCAGGGACCTGATCTCAGACCCTTCCACTGGGGGTTGGTTGGTGTTCCCTGGCTGGTGGGGTGCTCTTGAGGGGACTTCCCTATACAGAGGACATCCACGATCATGCACATGCTGTCAGCCAGTGGGGGAGTAAAGGGCACGTGCGTGGCCCCTGGGCTGTGCCTGCCTGGGGGATCCCTTTATGCCTCCACCCCCTCCGGACTCTCCTCTTCCTTTTCCACTTTGAGAAAAGTCTTCTCTTCCACTGAGCCTCAGGCCACAGATGCCCACGAATTTCCAGTGGGCATTTACACAGTGGCCTTGGCCAGGTTTGCACTGCTGCACTTGGACACTTACCCTGCCCCCTCCAGCTGCCCCGTGAACTGGACAGGGACCTGGGCACTGCAAGTCGCCACCCCTGCCCTTGGACATTTGTGGCTCCACAGCACCATGGCTGCAAATGTCCTTTGCCCTCAGGAAGGTGCAGAGAGGAAGCCCTGGTGACCTTCCTGACTGCCTGCATTTGCGTTCCCAGGCCTGCTGGCAAGATGCAGCTCCCACATCCCTGACGGTCATTGGTCAGGGTGGATGGGTCCACCCCCCATGCCCACCGGTGTGTCTTGGCCGAGTCCTGCTCCTAAAGGAAGGGGCCCCCCTACCATCTGTGACAGGTCCCCTGTGTCCCCCACAAAAAATATGCAGATGCCCTGACCCTGGCACCAGCGAATGTGACCTTTCCCTGGCACCTCTCGTCTCTCACCCCAACTACGTGCTCAGGCATCCATGGTGTGGGAGGTGACCCCCAGGTGTGGGCTCCCTACTGTGCTGGGGTCTAGGTGGGTGTCGGGAAGCAGGCAGCTCTGGACATGGCGGGAGGGCTGCTGGCCTCCAGCGAGTTGAGAGTATTTTCTGGGCTGAAGAAGTTGGGGAAATGCTGCTGACCCCAGCAACCCTGACCCCACCCCAACACCTGCAAGGGGAGGCTTTCCTCTCCCTCCAGCTCAGCCCTGGGATCCCAGCTGATCCCGGTGTCACCACCTCTGAGACCTGGACTAAAATTGCGCATCTGAAGGAGATCAGAGGAGATCCCCAGAGGCACTGACTCAGCGCACAGCCCCTGGGGGCCTGCGGGTTCCAGCCGGCGGCAGTGACGGGAGGATGGCTCCGGTGAGACAGCCAGACTGTGCAGTGCGGGGCATGAGCCTCAGCAGAAATGGACTCCCTTCCTTTTCCTGTGAAAGGAGGTGGGGATTGTGCTGTGTAAGCATCTCCTGCACCCATGGCACAGAAAGGGGACAGCATTTCCCAGGAGAGAAGATGAGGAGGGAGTATCAGCTAGGAGCCCAAAGTTTTGGCCGGAACTCAGCTGGTGCGCAGCCACGATGGCAAAGCCGCTTGGCCTGCAGAAACCGAGAGTGGGGCGCTGGGTGTCGGAAGGAAGGAAGAACGGGGAGGTGGGAGAAAGGGAGGAAGGAAGGGAGGAGAGGGCAAGCTTGACACTCAGCTCCAGGCTTCAGACTCCCTCTGGGAGGTGGGGAGGAGCAGAGGCCGCTCCCTGGGGCAGCAGCTGTCTGGGTCACTGCATCCTGAGAGCTGGGACCCAGGACCTCCCTGGGCTGGAGGAAGGGGCTGGGAGGGTGCTGAGTTGGAGAAGGGTGTGACCTCTGGGCCTGCTTTCCAGACAGCCACCGGCCCCCAGCCCGTACCCCTGCAGCAAGCTCCTGGCTCTCTGGGCACCCTCCCTGCAGTCTACCCTCAGCCTTAAAGGCTGGGAGCTTTGAACCCAGGTAAGCACCCTACTGCAGAGACACCCAGACCTCGGTGTGCACCCTCAAGGCCTCTCAGGGTCCCCTCCCTCTGCCACAATCCCTCTCCTGGCCGTTGGGTCCACTCACTCCCCAGCAACCTCGCTGGTGCCACCCACGCCCACCGGGGCTCCTTCCCCACCTCTGCCAGGGAGTCTGCAGAGGGCCCTTCCTCCCAGATGGCACCTCCTGGGGCCTCGTGGCCACACTGGCAGCAGTGCCACCGCCGCCCATCTCTCGCTGGAACCCCTCCCCTGTGGCTGTGGCTGCGGCTGGCCCGAGTTCCGAGAGGTCCTGGCCGGAGCCCTGTGCTGGGTTTCACCTCCATCAGTACTGCTGGATGGACAAACAGAGTGAGTGAATAAGGGATGCGTGGATCGGCCTCTACTTAACCTTGCCAGCAAAGGGAACTCCACCGCCCTGGCAGGGAGCAACAGCAAAGCCTGAATCCGGAAACCTCTGTCCCTGCTGGCCGGACCCGTCCCAGAGTTTGCCATGGGTGTCTCAGGACAGAACGCTGCCTCTGGCCTCCTTGGGGTCCTCCAGGCCTGCAGGCTCGCCCTTGAGTCCAGGAAAGGAGTGAGAGGCCCAAGGCTTTGGCCCCATTAGAGGGTTCCCGGGGCACCGTGTGAGGACTGTGTTTGGACTCTCCTAGTTCTGACCGGCCTTCTCTCCACCCACCCTTGAGCGAAAGGTCCCCTCACCGTGCACGAGCCTGCCTGTGGACCTCTGGGCAGAATCCACACCAGCGAGCCCTGTTTAACTTCCTCCCTTCAGTCCCCAGGGCTTATGGTTCCTCAGTCCTGATTCCGGAAGCCTCCCTTCAGGAACGCACTCCTATTCCAGTTATTCTTAACCTCACCTGCCTTTAATCCGCTTCAGAGAGAGTGGCTCCTGCTCAGGGTTCCAGCTGGGGCCCGGGCGGGTTTCCTGGGACCTGGGCTGGGCTCTCTCCCTGCTACTGGTCCTTCCCTCCCTCCCGGAGCAGCCCCTTCCAGGCTCCACTCGCTCTCTGGCCACACTGACAGACCATCTCCCAGGACGCCCTGGCCAGAAGCTTGTGCCTCTCCCTAGGCACTTCTTCCCAGCCGCTCCAGATGCTGCCCACATGTGCAAGGCGACGTGTGCCTGCCCACGCCAGCCCCGGATCCCACTCTCCGTGTTCCAGGTCTGCATCCACTACGATCTCTAAGCATTCTGGGGCTGAAACACCTTCAGGTCGGATGTGAAAGTGTGTGTATGTGCATGTGCTTGTGGGGGTGTGAGTGTGTGCGTGTCAGTCTGTGTGAGTGGATGAGCATGTGAGTGCTCCACACTCGTGTCCTTGAGCAGCTGCAAGGTCAAGAGAGTTGACGGAAACCTCAAGGGGGGCTTCAGCATTCTCCAGGCAGAATTCTCTCCTATCTGGGGTCCACAGGGGGGTCAATGGTGAAACCAGTAAGACACTAAGCTCCTCAGGGTTTGGTCAGCTCCCAAACTGACTGGCGCAACAAGTCCCAGAGCCGCCAAGGGAGAGCCACGGCCACATGGGTGACAGTCTGCGGCCCCAAAACAGCATCCACACAATAATGTTCCAGGAAATGATGAAAACGGGGTCAAATACACATGACCTATGTTTTAGGGTTGGTTCAGGCAGAGATGGGCACACACAAAACACAGCCCTCACACACACAACACACACACACCCATGCACAACACACTCCTGACACACACCCACACTGGACACACACACTCACATACAACCCCCCACGCACCAACTCACAGCACACCACACCTCACCCCTGCCCTCCCCGCCCCCTCAGCACTGGCATGAGTGTGGGCCGCAGACCCTAGGGCGGTGGTTCTGGGAGACCCCGGGCTGGTAGGCTAAGAGTGGTCAGGCCTAGTCACCGTCCATGCCAGGTGGGCTCAGAGGAAGTGCCCAGAGGGCTGGGCAGGCCGGATACGGGGGCACAGCCAGTCAGGAAGCATGCCAGGTAAGGCTGGGGGTCTGCTGGCATCAGGGGCGAGCCGCCCTGCCAGGTGGTAGGAAAGGGGAAAGCAGTGACATCACCGGGCAGTCACCCACTGCATCTGGAGAGCAGCTTCCACGCAGCACTCCTGCAGGACCGGCCGAGGCCACGCTGTCCTGAGCTCTCCAGGTGGCGCTGGGGTGTGTCTCCACAGAGAAGCCTGGGGGTGGAGGCTGCTGAGTCGGCGGGGGCTTGGGCGGATTGGGAAGTTTGGGTCAAATCTCCAGGTCCCCTCAAACAAACAACCCACCTTATCAAGGGCTCTGCATCCGAAACAGAGCCAGGTGAGGGGACCCCAAAGCAGGACCTCCTCCTCAGCTGAGGACCCTGGCCAGCCCATGGGCCGACGGAGACGACGAAGCAGGAGCAGAGCTGCAGCTCACTCGCAGCCCGGAGCTGGGCCGGGAGCTGGGTCGGAGCTGGGCCGGGAGCTGGGCCGGGAGCTGGGCCGGGAGCTGGGCCCGGAGCTGGGCCGGAGCTGAGCCGGAGCTGGGCCCGGAGCTGGGCCGGGAGCTGGGCCGGAGCTGGGCCGGGAGCTGGGCCGGGAGCTGGGCCGGAGCTGGGCCCGGAGCTGGGCCGGGAGCTGGGACGGAGCTGGGCCGGAGCTGGGCTGGGAGCTGGGCCGGGAGCTGGGCCGGGAGCTGGGCCAGGCACGCGCCGCAGCCGTAGCTGGTGAGCAGGACCCACGGGCGGTTAGTTCAGTGGTTGCATCGGGAGTGTGTGTTACACAGCACTAGCGTGACAATAGCTGACGGAAGGGGCCTGTGTCTGCATCACCAAGTGTACCCCGCCTGCACCCCACCACCCTTGTGGACCCCAGTCCACCTGGTGGGCTGAAAGGTCCTGACAAGCCCAGCTGCCATCTCCCTGTGATTCCCGCGCCCGCCAGCTCAGGCAGGGAACTGCTTTCAGGCCCGGAGGAAGGCTCCCAGGAAGCTCCGCACATTCCAGGCTTTTCCCTTGCTTGGGTTTATTTCCCCGGCCAAGAGACACTGTTGGCTTCTAAGGAACGCGTCCTCCAGGAGGAGGGTGAAGGCGGGCTCGCCATGACGCACGCTGCCCACCCGCACACGCCGAATCCTCAGGCTCAGCAGCTGCCACTGACTCCCTGGGTTTGAAAACAAGTCCAGTAGCCCCGAATCTGGAGGCTGAAGTGAGGGGGGACAAGCTCTCCTGTCCCAGGACCCTCAATTCACTCTGGGCCCCAGGTTCCAAGGCGCTGCGCTGCGCCGCGCCACGGGCAAGGTAACGGCCCCTCGCTCCTCCCCCAGCTCCTGCTCAGCCTCCGGAGCTGCCAGGCTGAAAAAGCCGCCCTGGTCAGCTTTGACGCAGCTGTTGGCTGGCTTGTTTCACACAACAAGTCCTCGCCGGCCTTGCTCCTGCACTCGGGCCCCCAGGCACACGCCCACACACAGCTGGGCGTGTGCACACTCGGGCAGTCACGTAGGAAGAGCAGGCCTCGGAGCCCTCGTGCGAAGGCTGCCGGGCCTGGGAGAGCCAGGCAGCGTCCCCAGGGGGCCCTTGGAATGCGTCCTCAGCGGGCAGGAACAGGGACCCAGCACCCGGCTTCCGGTGGGACTCACACCGCTGGCGCCTCCCGTCTCGGAAACAGACGGGCCTCTGAACTGGAACGTGGAACACAAGGGCATGTTTTATCTTGAAACCACAGCTCCGTGGGTGAACTCGAGCTGCCCTGGGAACGTGTGGAGGCTCAAGCTGCGGGGCCAGCAGGGGCCTGTGCTGGGCGCCAGCCTCCAAGGCCCTCCCTGTGTGTCCCCAGGAAAGGATCACCCTCCAGCTCCTAAGCCTGCTGAAGGGGCAGCTCTCCTGGCCCGCGCCCCTCCTCAGCAGCCAGCAGTCCACAGCCTCTGAGACCCCCAGTTCCTGCACCTGCAGCTGGGCACGGTGGCTCACACCTGTCATCCCAGCAACTCCTACTGAGCCAGGAGGATTGCATGAGGCCAGGAGTTTGAGACCAACCTGGGCAACGTAGCAAGATCCCACCTCTACAAAAACTGTTTTTAACACAAATTAGCCAGATGAAGTGGTACACACCTGTAGTCCCAGCCACTCAGCATCCTGACGTAGGAGGGTCACTTGAGCCCAGAAGTTCAAGGTTGCACTGAGCCATGATCATGCCTGAGCAACACAGTGAGACCCTGTCTTAAAAAAAAAAAAAGTTTCTGCACCTGCAGAATGGGATGATCTCACACTTCTTCCAGATGCTGCACAGCCGGGCAGGTGGGAGGTTGTGAATAAGGGCCTCTCGGGGATGCTTCTATGCAAATCTGTCTCTCATCCTAGCAAGAAGGGGGCAGGGGCAGTGGTGGATGGGAGGCACCTCTCCCTGTCGCTCCCGCCCTAGGTGGGCCTGAGGGTGGCTATGGAGGAGGTGCCAAGGGCAAGACCCCGTCCTCTGAGTTCAACACAGGGTCAGACAGGCCCCAGAGGAGCAGGTGGGGAGGCCGTGGAGGCGAAGAACAGAGGCTGTCAGGAGAGGCAGGGGCCGCGCCAGGCAATGTGGCTGCCAAGGACTGGCCGACCGCCACCGGGTTGGGGGGCCTCACTGCCAAGGCAGCTGTTGAGGGTGAACCACGCCACATGTGTCGCCTACATGTGGCCTGTCTGAGCACCAGGAACGGAGGATGCTGCCCAGGGTCCGAGCACAGGCACGGCTGGGTGTGGGGTCCTCACAGGCAAGCACTTCACAGGGACCCCTCTCTGCTGCCGCTCGCCTGAGGCCCCGTTCCAGCTGGCAAGGGGGCCCAAGGGAGCACCCCACACCGCCGCTGTGCCCCTGCCACAGACTCTCCATCTCGGCTTCCACATCATTCCCCAATCTGGGTGGGCAGAGCTTCAGTACGTTCTAAGGAGTCAAGAACTAGTTCAGCCAAAAGTTCAGGCCATTGTTTGGTCATTTGCAGCAGAAAGGTACAAATGTCTCTTTTAAAAACTAATATTTAAAAGACAGAGTGAGGCCGGGCACAATGGCTCACACCTGTAATCCCAGCACTTTGGGAGTCTGAGGCAGGTGGATCTCTTGAGGTCAGGGGTTCAAGCCCAGCCTGGCCAACATGGTGAAACCCTGTCTCTACTAAAAACACAAAAATTAGCTGGGCATGGTGCAGGAGCCTGTAATCCCAGCTACTCAGGAAGCTGAGGCACAAGAATTGCTTCAACCTGGGAGGCGGAGGTTGCAGTGAGCCAAGATCTCACCACTGCACTCGTAGGCAACAGAGTGAAACTCCATCTCAAAAATAAATAAATGCTAGCATGAGAGGAAGCAGGAGATTAAGGAGGAGCTGAGGATGGGAGGAAGCGGGAGCTCGAGGGCAGCTGGGGGGGGGGGGGAAGCGGGAGACCGAGGGGCGCGGGGCGGGGCGGTTCCGCGGGGGATGGAGGCGGGGGGCGGGCGGGGGGGGGCGGGGGCGGGGAGG
>CAUYQU010014831.1:0-28376 GCA_963574635.1 Cheracebus regulus
TGGGGCTCCTCTGCTGGGAATGTCCTGGTCCGTGGGCAGCAAAAATTTATCGGTAAGTGTGGCGTCCACTGGCTCTCTGCGCTTTTACTGGGAGCTGCAATCCTGAGCTGCTAGTGATCGGCCATCTTGGATCTCTCTCCTCTATGGCAATTTATAAGCAAAGTTCTCTAATGAATGACTTTCTCTAGAAATATAACTAAGAATAAATATAAGTATTCAATTTGATGAGTGTATGGCATCTCCAGCAGCTCAGCAGCCACTCAAAGCATAAAGCTGCATGAATATAGAAAATACCAAATATCCAGGCATCAGGCTCACCTCAGAATTCATCCCTAGCCATGACTCACTTGCAGCCACATAAGTGCCCCCACTTCTCTGAGACAGGAGAGAACAATGATCCACTCACTCAATTATAAGTGAGATATGATTAGAGGGTCATGATTGGGGAAAGATTATTTCTCAAATCCCTGTAGGCATATGTATGCCACATCAACCGACTAAAGTAAAGAAGGCTGGGTTCAGGGAGGGGGAGAATACTCGTAGAAAGGAAAGAGACAAAGAAAGGACAGTCACGTGTGAGCTTTGAGTTTTTCTTCAGTAGGGATGACGGCACTAAATCATCCACACTCCCTCACACTGAAATCCTCCTGCCCACATCATGCACTGAGAGGCAAGCAGATTTTATTATCATTTATTCAGTCATGCATTCAATCATCCCACAAACATATATGGAATACTACGGTGCCAACATGCTGGGATTTGGTCCCGGTCCTGAGAGGTCACATGGTGGTATGTGCCAGTGTATGAATTAAGAGTGCAGCCATGAAAAGAGAGTGAGGCTACCGCCTCACTCAAATGGAGATAAATCCTGTGACTGGGCCCTAATAGCCGGAACCAGCCTATGACTCCCTCCAGACTGAGACTGCAAGACTAACCCTGACAGCCTTGTCTCACTATCCCTTAGGCCTTCATTGACCATTGCATTTCTACCCCAGGGAGAGGAAAAGCGCAGAGGTAAAAAATTAAAGCCCTACTTCTTTTAACAGCAAATTTCTCAAGTGGGCCCAGCAGTGGTAGGGAGAGAGTCTGAAGCAATAAAGCAGTCAATAGGGACTCTAACGAACCAACAGCAATTTTGTCCCGAGGAAAAACATTAGCTTACATAATAAAGTTGGGGCAGAACTGTTCTGAGTGGTGTGAGTAGAAATGTTTTGTTGACTGCTGTTGAAATGGGTAACAGACTTTGCATATTATATCACCATTTTTTGTTGTATTTCACATGCAGTGTTTTTCTGCTCTTGACTCTGAGGTGTGAGGGGGAGGCTCTAATCATATGGCCTTGTGCAGATGCTCCATTTGCATTTCTATTAATCCAGGCCCTCCTGGAGATGCTCGAGCAGGGACACAGCATGCTTTGCGTTTGAACTTGTGAGAACCTATACCACCGCTTAATAACTTAATACATATGTATAGCCTCCCTCAGACAGCCCACTAGGAGGCAGAAGCAGGAGGAGGTGCTACCAGCTTGCAGACTGCAGGGCTCTACGGAAATGTGTTCTGACAGGAAGGAGCACCTTGCTCAGTAAAGAGTCCCTGTGCCCCAATCCTATCTCGCCAACCCACCCGCCTGGCTGAAGCCTATTTTTTAAGCACCTACCCAAAACGTTAGTTCTTAGTAGTCAGAAATAACCGGATGGGCTGGCAGTCCTCTTGCCATTCTTAACCTTGTAATAGGGCATGGCTGTCCTTTTGTTTCTGGCATGAATTGGGTGATAGAGAATTTTTTAATGCAGGTAACATAAGGAAACAGAACAGTGTTGTGTTGAAAGCATTGGCTTTAGAATCTAGCAAACATTGTTTTGAACCTCCTATCAGTTGGGAGACCTTAGCAGATAACTTATTCTGAGTCTTGGCTTTCTCATCCAACTAATAGGGATAGCATCTGTCTTGCAAGGTTGCTATGAGAATGTTAAAAAAAAAAAAGTACAGGGGGAGCACCTGTTGGTACCAGTCCTGGGAGGTCACATATCTGCCAGTGTACAGAATTAAGAGTACAGCCACAAAAAGTGAGGCTGACTCAAATGGAGATGAATACTGTGACTGGGCCTTAATAGCCCAAAGTACAATTTAATAAATTGTAGCTATTGGGCCGGGCGCAGTCGCTCACGCCTGTAATCCCAGCACTTTGGAAGGCCAAGGCGTGTTGATCACAAGATCAAGAGATCAAGACCATCTTGGCCAACATGGTAAAACCCCGTCTCTACTAAAAATACAAAAATTAGCTGGGCATGGTGGTGCATGCCTGTATTCCCAGCTACTCGGGAGGCTGAGGCAAGAGAATCCTTTGAACCTGGGAGGCCGAGATTGCAGTGAGCTGAGATTGTACCATGGCACTCCAGCCTGGGTGACAGAGGGAGACTCCATCTCAAAAAATAACAATTGTAGCTATTAATATTATGACATCATTTGTTGCATTGCATAGCTTCCTAATGTTGCCAGTTAATTCATTTATGGACTGTTTTTCAGGGTAAATAAAAGAAGGGCAGGATGAGGAAAATAAATGAATGATGGTATTTAGGCCTTTGGCCCTATCGGTGTGACCCAAGAACCAAAGAGATTCTGAGAAAACTCCGCTCTGAAAATGTTGTGAAGAAAATATACACCATCATTTTTAAGTGGGCTTAGGGTTTCCTTCTGCCTTTTGAATTTTATGTTGGGAAAAATCTATGAAATTGGCAAACATGAATGAAAACCACTCAAAGTTCTTCTAAGAACGCTCCAAAGGAAACCCAGCAGAGCAGCCTCCGTGGCAATGCTCATTTCCACTAAATATCACAAGAATTACTTTCAACTAAGGAGAGTACATTGCATTCTAGGAAGAAATCTCACCACCTGTTAAGATTCCTGAGATTATATGAATAATAATATTCCTTTCTTTGCCTTTCTTTGTTTTTTCCCTTAAATAAACTGGAGATATATTTGAGAAGTCAGAATTACAGATTCTCATTTTCTTTATCAATTTTGTTCAAGTTTTTATGTCATATTTTTAAGCACATTATGTACATTTATTTTATAAATAGCCAATAAGCAGAATGATGAATGGTAAAGATAACAGTCTAACTGTGCAAACTAGCTCCTACGAAGGGCCCTTTAGTGCATGCCTGAAAGGTGGCAGAAAATAATTTAAACAAAATTAAATAGATACCATCTGGCACTTCTCCAGGCAACCCTCAACTACATGAACATGGCTAATATTAGGAGGAATGAGTAGGACCAAAAGAAATTTTTTAAATTCTAAAATTTTTTAAAAATTTAATTCCATAATGTAAAAAATCTATCTGCAAGGATTATTGTGTTCATCTTATGATTCTACACAAGACCTCATATATATTGAATGTTGAAGAACTATGAAAAGGGCATTAATCTATTGCAAAAGGGTAATTTCTTAGAATCAGTTCAAAACACAGTGAAAGCCTTTGAAAGCAAGTAGTTACTTCAGGGCCACAATCAACTGTGTCAAATGATCAACGGAGGCAACCGATGGCAGACCGCCTCTGCCCCGTGCCCGACAGCATCATTATGCCAGGTTGTTTGGGTGCCTCCATGCACCTTCTCATTTCATCTGCATTACTTCTTCCACAACCCCTATCCAACCAGATGGTAGCTCCTAACCCAGCTCCACACCTTGGCTTGTGCCAGCCTCTACTTTACTCATACAAACTCTCATTTTGGTCACTCACCTCCTTGGATGTCTGTGAAAATCTTCATGCTATCCAATAAGTAAATAATAATTTTATTTCTTCCCCCAACACTCAATCATAAAAGGAATAAGAGAAGTTGGTAATAAAGAATTCTACGTTTATAACCAGTTGTATCCAAAAGTCTGAGATTTGATGATCCTTTTCTGAATTATTTTTATTCTGATTTCCTGGAGGTCAGCACCTTTGGGTTGATAAAAATGAATGCCCTTTGGGCAATATTCCCATAATCTGTCAGTCTCCAGAAGCTTCTATTTTTACCCTATTCTCTAGCATCACTTTTTCTGCGAAAAGAACTTGGCTCTTGGGGCAGTGACTGTACCTACATAGCTTCTTTCTTAGATTAAGTTCAAGAATGCTAAGACAAAAACACAGCACTCAACTTTGGGAATTGCAACCAAAGAACACATGGGCTATAGAGTCAGGATTCAATTCCTGCCTGGATTCAATTTCCAGCTCTGCCATCTACTAGCTACTTAACTTTGAGCAAGTCATTTGCTGTCTTTATAACTCAGTGCCTTTATTCATAAAATAGGGAGAGTAATAGTAGCTACCCCTGGGGTTTTTTTAGTATGAAAGGAGTTAATATATGTAAAATTCTTGGAATAGTACCTATTCCATTTTCTATCATCATCACTATTATTATTACTTTACAGACATATATGATTCATCCCTTTTTCCCCATCTTTGAAACCACTTTTTGGTGTACCACTACGTTTATTTTGTATTTTCTTTGTACAAATCTAGAGCTATTTATTGTTACAGTATTTATTCTTCCTGTAGGCCACATGTCAAATCCTTAAATTTCTTTTCTTAATATTAAGGCAGCAGTTCAATTTCTGAAGTTGTTCTGAAATGTCCCAGTCTCTCCCTGTGACCTTTACCTTCACACATGCATTGAATTACTGGTGGGCCTTATTACACACCAGCAAGGATGAGTGCTTGTCTGCTGTTTTCTTAGTCAAAACATTTGGTTAACTCTGGGTAAATAGAGCTCTGTGACTAAAAGTTGCCAATTAACCAGAATCTAGCTTTAATGCTTTACTTGTGGAGTGTGTGGGGAGGACAGATCTACGTGTATCTTAATTCCATGGTAGGACCCAGGATAGGAGCTAGCTGGTAACGAGGAACACAGCATGGAAATGTCAGAGGATAAGACAAAGCTGAAGAGGACAAAAGATAAACAGAGAATAGAAAAGCAGAATGCGGCTGAAGTTCAAAGTAGGTAGTTCCTAAGACAAAGCCACTGGGTCCAGGACAACTGGACATTTAGGATCAACTGGACATTTTAGACAGACTGTGTTCCATCTTTCCTCTCAGCCATGCTTTGGGAAACTTAAATTATGTCTTGAATTTCTGATCCAATCCCAACGACTCAAAAATTTGTTAAAAAGAGAAGAAAGAAGAGAGGGAGGAAGGGAAATATTCTAGTACATATCCTAAGGTTGGTTCAATTTTATTCTAATCTGTTATACTTTCTACATATATAATTCATTGTGAAAATAAAATTCATTATAATAATGACAGTACAGAATCAAAACAAAATCTTCAGGAAATGAAAATGTCATGAATGATGGTGTAACAATGAAAATGTGTTTATCATACCCTACTAAGGCAGGAAATGATCTAAAATGTTTCAGCCATAAAGTTGAAACAGAAAGGTTTCCTAACTAAATCTAAAAACTAAACAAAACAAAACAAATTTCTTAATTATAATAGAGATGGCAAACAAGGCTCCTCTCACATAACAACTGCAATCTATTGATAGGAACTGCCTGGGCTACTGTATTGAGAATTCTGAAGCTAATGTAGGTTGAGCAGGAAAGAGTGCTGTGAACAATCAGTTACATCTGCCACAGTGGATATTTATGGCATACTTTCTTTTGCTTTCACCATTCTGGGCTGCGAGGATGACATTCTCTAAGAATTCTAGTTAAAATCAAGACTTTGCTGTATATGTTACCACCAAATGTTAAAAAAAATGGTTAATATGCACTATTTGTCCGAGGAACTAAATAATTTTCAATGTAAAGTTCCAGAAAATTCCTTTACAATGGAGTTGCATCAACAATTGCATGATGTGTTTTTCATAATTTAACTTTTTCTTGATTTCACTGTATTTTAAACACTTGCTCAGACTTCATGAGCATTAAGATGTCGGTGAATATAATCAACCACAACCACTACATACAGATATTCCACTAACTCTATCAACAACCACAGGCCAGGCGCGGTAGCTCAAACCTGTATCCCAGCACTTTGGGAGGTCGAAGCAGGTGGCTCACCTGAGATCAGGAGTTCAAGACCAGCCTGGCCAACATGGCGAAACCCCATCTCTACTAAAAATACAAAAGTTAGCCATGCATAGTGGTGGGAGCCTGTAATCACAGCTACTCGGGAGGCTGAGGCAGGAGAATCGCTTGAACCCGGGAGGCAGAGATTGTAGTGAGGCAAGATCACACCACTGCACTCCAGCCTGGGGACAGAGCAAACCTCTATCTCAAAAAAGAAAGAAAGAAAAAACAAAACAAAACAAAAACAACCACAAAGTCGAAGTCATAGCAGCCTCACTTTCTTGATAATATTTTCCAAAGGAGTTTGCAAGGTCCTAAAAATTTAAATGCTGGGATCCCCAATTATTCTAACTTGCTCATGGGTATCTAATTCTGCATCTCAGAAATAAATCATTTTATCATTTAGATTAGTAGCCCTTAGCTTTTTGACTTTCTGTGCATTCTTAAGTGTCTTTTCAGTTTGGTTTCTTTTTAATTAGGAGAAGCAGCCTTGTATTTTAAGAATGTCACTGTTTAAAACAATGTGAATTTTACATAACACATTTGCCTGGAAGCATCTGCAATGAACTCAGTTTTATAAATCAAAACAAATATGAATTTAAAACCAACCATTAGGTTCTATAGCCAAAATTATGTCATTCTTGACCCTGTTGGTATAAAAATTAAAATTCCCTTGTTCAAGAATGGTCCCTCCAATAATACATGATTTTCATAAATCTATTTCTGGGAAGTTCAAAAGGAGCAAACACAAAATTTGCAGAAAAGCACCAAACTAGCAATTAAAGTCTCTAATGTAATACCTAAACTGCAATGCTCCATTCCAACAGATTAAATATTAAGCCTTTCAAACAATTTATTCAATTCCATAGAACAGAAAGGGCAGCAGAGGAAAAGTACAACCTTCGACATTACTTGCTGAGTTTAGTGTTGCTTACAGTTTTCTTCTTTACTCTCAATCCTGTTACAAATAATGCAAACCTGTTTTTATTAATTTACATTAAGTTCATTTAACACCGATGAAACAGACCAGAAATGTATAATGAGGAACATTTAACAAGCTCCTGCATTAGGGCTAATCATGCTCTGTTTACGAGAGCTTATTTAATTCTTGGAAAATATCCTGGTAGAAAGCTCCATCCTTATTTAGCAAGTAAAAAGGAGAGAGCCACTAGCTACTGATAACAAAGAAATGAACAAGCTTAATAATCTCCAATTTGGTTTTCCACTCCACTTAATGATGGAGGCAATGGGAGCTCTGCGGCCAGAGTACATGAAGAAGCATCCACAAGTACTGAAAATTTAATTAAAAGTCAGAAAGCCACTGCAATGAAGACTCAGCAGAAAGCCATTTATTTTTAAAATCTAATATATTCTTCATGACTAAAGGCTAAAGCACATGCTGACTTACACATTTAGCTGTAACTGATTTAAGCTACTTGATGATTTTTTTCTTTTCCTTTTTTTTTTTTTTTTTTTTGCTCACAGGGTGGTGCTCAATTTGCAATGAAGTAAATTGGCAGAATTTAATTTGGTGGATTTTTTTAACTCTGTAAAAAGAATCCTCATTAAAGCCACATGATCAGCTGTATACTTTTTTCATCATTAACTGGCCTAACTGCAGGTAAAAGAGATACAATTACGGATTTATATAAATCCTATTGTCAATTTATAGCTGAAAGACTGGTGAGTTACCTCATTTTAAATAGGTTATTTTTTCCTCTTAACCTTTCTTTGTTTTAATGAGGATTCAGTTTGTCATTGTCTGAGAAGTCTGCTGGCAGGAAAGTTTCTCAGAAATTATAAGGAATAAAAAGTAGGAATGGGAGAAGATACTTGTCTAAGTTTCAAATTTCCTGGAAGACTCAACATCTGAAATTCATCGCCAGAGCAGTGTATTTATTGTCTATCAGCTGCCATGCGGGAGTACAGAAAGCCAAAACAGTGAGAGCACTTAAAGAAGGCCTTGAGAAGAAAGGGAGTAGAGAGCATACCCCTCGGCATGGTGAAGTTCCGAGACATATCATTGGACACAATTGTGCCTTCCAAATGACCTTGGTATGGATATATTTTGCCTATTTTACCTTGCCTTGTACAAAAAGGGGAGGGGGTGCTTTGAAGCAGCTGGGAGATCTGCGCAGAATAGCACACTTATTCTGAGGCCTCATATTGAGACTTCAGAAAGCAACACTTCCCACCACCCCAAGAGATGTGACTGGACCTCTCCACTCCAGCCGAGAGCTTAACACCTTGTTGGTTTTGCTGTTAAAATCTACATTCCATCTGGGTGAACTTCATTCTGTGGAACTCAGTCACCACCTTCACACTCCTCTTTCTGAGATCAGTTTTGGGGCCTTCTGAAGTCCAAAGCATTCTTGGCCTTTTTCTCTCTCTTGCTCTCCAGTCTAGACTGAATAGCAAACAAGATCCCCCAGGTAACTAATACTAACCCACTACCGCTGATTAAATTAGGGTGATCTCCTGGGGCTGGTCATCTCATTTTACCTCTAATACTCCCTGCAGAAGAGGCAAAAAAAAAAAAAAAGTGAGAATGTTCTCATAGGGGCAGCATAGATCTCCAGTCTTTGCCCTGTCATGCAGAAACAAGATTATAGTATCTGTTGATTATGTTTATTGGTCAATGGAAATACATTGCATGTTTTAAAGGATAAGATTGGGTCTAATACTTCTAGACCTTCCCTTTTTCTAATACGTTCAGTAGTTCTGTTTCCATATTTAGCTATTAGCCCAGGAAAGACAGAAAACCAGATACTATCATTAGCTCCCACTTTTTCTGGAACATTTAAATGTGAACATTTAGTCATTGTTTTTGCATATGGTTCATTTGTTTTACTGCATGTCCTTGAGGCTAAGGCTTATGAATTTCTGATGTGTAGGCATATAACTGACCCAAAAAAAACTAGTCTCCTGCTGCAGAAAGAATCATGTTTGATTGCTTTTCCATTTTAATTTCCAAATCATCTAAATCCTACTAATATCTGGAATCAATAGTCTTCTTCCATAACTTCTCTGGGTACCAATCCCTGGGAGGACTGAAAGCCAAATCATTTCTCTCATTGTATGATGGACCCAATTTCCCTTACCAAAAAGCAAACCCCATGAGATCTAACAGTTTAGGCTTTTATATAATATTGATCATATTCAAAGAGTCTCCAATACCTGTATGACCTACATGGGTATGCCTAAACCAGACAAAATATCTCTGTGCTGTGACCTTGTCTTCAGGCCAGTGAAACGTTTTTTGAGCTTTTCACAAAGCAACATGGAACTTCTGGTAGTTGCTGTCCAGAATGAAGTACAATAGTCTACTTCTAACTACTTGTAAAGCATTAAAAAAAAACAAAACAAGGAGGTAACTGAGGGACTCAAAGACAGCCTTCAATACCTACTGACCCAGCAGTACCCTTGGTAACCGACATTAATGAACTTCATCCTGACCTCACCACATTCTATATAAAAATCCTGATAACGTAAGATTCACCTTCATAAAAGCTGCCAAAACAGTCTTCAAGGAGGCTAAGCAACTATGACATATGAGAACCAGGGCTCTGAATTTTCAGTTCCTTTTCCTTCCCATTCGAGTTTCACTACCACACTGCCATCTGCACTTCTTCCAAATGCTTTGTTCTATTCTATCTAGTTACAGTATTTCCTAACTCCTGCTTCCTAACCCTCTGTCTCTCCAGTAGATAACTGTCTAATAGAGCCTCAGGGAGCTACCTACGACATTTATTCTAGCTTTTAGTGGCCAGAGAACACATATTCTAGCAAACAACACAGTCTGGAAGGGATCCAATCTCATGAGCAATTTGGTAGGATACCTCCATTTTTGGTAGGATACCTCAGACAGTCTTATCAGCTTGTTCCCCATCACCCACAACATGAACTCAATGACCTGCTGCTGACACTGTGCCCAACACTCAGGATCTTTGTTTCATCTGTTGTTCTTCTGCCTGATTAAATTTGAATTAACCTTAGCCCATAAAATCAGCTCTATTCATCTAGGTACCATAATGGTCCTAGCACCCAAAAGTGACACAAAGACCAAATTTGTGTTTTATGTAGCTCACTCTGACTGCAGAACACACATGAAAGCAATGACATAGGAATGACTTATCTAAAATGAAAGGCTCAGCATGAATGAGAAAAGGAGTTGGAAGTCGGGGAGGAACATATGCTCCCCATGTTGCTGGAGTATCAGTGCTTGCTAGGTAGTCTTGCTTTTCCTAGCATTAGTAATCCTGTCCAACTTCTCTTTCTGGTCGTGGTTTTTCTCTGTTTTTGTTTTATGCCTTAATAAATGTTTCACACTTTTTATCCCAGAAAAAATGAAGAGAACCTTAATATGGACAGTTCTATCATGCTTCTGACCTTGCCAAAGAAAATAAAATGTTTTCTTTGATGGATTGGAAGCCATAGAAACCCAGTAATTCACTATTTTTATGGGATCCAAATGAAAAAGCAAAGTTGAAAGACTTTCACAATAATATATATGAGGCTGAATGAGTATCTTAACTGATGTACTAATGAGAAGAATGGGGAGGAGAGAATAAATTCAAGAACTATTTAAGTGATAAACTGGCAGAACTTGGTGACTGTAAGTGGTAGCTTTCTAGCTTGACATTTTGATAAATGGTGGTAGCACCAATTGCAATAAATAATACAAGATGCAAAGGGGAGGAGAGAAAGGTGAAGTTGGGGCACATTCAATTTGAGATGCCTATGGAAAAATTAAATGAAAATATCCAGCAGTAAGTTGAATATGGGGACCAAAGAGGTCTAAATTGGAAATGCAGATTTGGACATCAACAACAAGGATGATAATTAAAATCATTAACTGTTTCCAATCTCAACCCAAAGCACATTGTAGGCTTACAATACAGAGCGAAATGTGTGTGCACCATGTGTGTGTGTGTGCACGCGCAAACGTGTGAACAGTTATGTATAAGGATTATATGAGAATGGAGAAAGGTAGTAAAGGATATATACCATACTGTACAAATAGGTTACAGGACTGAGACAGAAAAGGAGGGAATGGGAAAAAGGGAGAAAGGAATGAGGGTAAGACAAAGAAAGAAAAAAATCAATGTGTAAAAACAATTTCTATTAATGATTCCATTTATGTAAATGTGTGTGTGTGTGTTCACACATACAGACACTAAGAAACAAATGAAAAAGGGTAGCATTAGATCTATGTCTCTTCTCTGATTTCCCAGGATATACACTCAAGTGAAATAAAAGCAAAGATTAACGTGCAATAGTATGCTCCTATTTTGATACAATTATTTTTAAATTACACATGAGAATATATTTTTGTATATGTACCTACAAAAAAGGTGCAAAGTGTGGAAGGTCCTCACTAGTCAACTAATACTGAATCCTTTAAAAGCATGGGATTGGAAATAGAAGGAGCAGCAAAAATTAGTGTTCTCTTATACATTTTTATGTTGTTTCGCTCATAACAACTAGATTGAATTACTTTGTAATTTATAAAACATCCAATAAAAAGTTTAAAAATCAGAGCAGTGGTTGCTTAAATTCAAATTCAGTTGCAGCAGGCAGTCCCTCATCAGAAAGACCACCACATCTCTCTTGACTGCCCTATCACTCACTGCTGAGCCAGAGGCTACGGTCTATTAATGCATCATGAGGCTACTATTTTTTGAACTTCTATTCACCATTACCCTGCTACCTTTTATCCCTTTACTGTTTATGAATCTTTTTCTCTTCCTAAATCTTTAAATGCAGGCCGTTTCATATAACAATTCTTATATAATTTTGACATTTCAAATTTTCACTCTCCTTGTAATTTTTCAATTCATATGAGAAAGGCCAGGCATTCCTGTATAATCCTTTGAAGAATAAATAAGTTAATTATCTGAAAACATGAACTTTTGTTAAATTAATCACATCCTTTTTATCAATGTAACTAAAATGTTTTCAAATTCCATGTGATGTGGTATTATTTTTTTCAATCTGTAGTTTGGATTACAGAAATGGATAGCTAAAAATTTAAAGATCATTTGACTGTACTTTCATGAAAAATTAGAAATTAAAGAATATTCCTTAGAGATTTCCAGGATCAAGTACTCCAAAGAAAATACCATCTAAATAGCTAGACAATACTGCCATAGAGGGCAACACATCTATATATCCCATGGCAACCTGCTTGGACTGAGGTCAAAAGCAATATTAACAAATGACTTAGATTCCATGGTAAAGACAGATGTATATTGTACCTGAATACTTCATGTTTTTCTCTTCTGCAATGAGTGACATCATATTTTGCACTTATTACGATAGAACAATTAAGCCAAGATAAAATTATCTTTAGTTAGGAACAAAACCAAAGCGTTTAGATTTTACACAGCATTCTAAAAAGTGACCAAGAATCACGGCACCCTTCTAGTATCTCAAAAGGCTTTAACTCTGTGGAATATCAGCTAGGTTCAAGAAAGTTTTAATGTTCTGGTTTTGTTCCAGCTCAGGAGATTGAGAAAACATAGAGGTTAGGCTCCAGTTTTCCCTGGTCCATTGTTGAAAAAACAAAATACATTGTTTTGGTTCATGGTTTGATAAAATACACTGACTGGGTTCAAAATGAAGTCCAGAAGAGGTAGAAGTGTTTCGTACTTGGTGTAACTGGAAAAAAAATACAGGTAATTACTCAAAATCTAGTTTTTCAAATAAATTTTTCTACTGAGCAGCATGGTTAGTATTTTTGTCCTAATCAAATAAAGGGTAGTTGGTGTACTTTCCCAAATAAAGAACAACTTCACTGCCACCAACTGTAACATTTTTCTAGAGAAGATATGAGTAGAAAACAAAGGATGACGCTGAGGTGCATGACCTCTTCTGCCTGTGAGGCACCTAACATATGGCTTGGTGGATTGTCTTGCTGGGGAAAGTAGACTTTGGATAGGCAGGTCAAGGCAAGGTGGAAGATGGGAGATAAGCAGTCAGAATGGCTCCTGTCATACAACTGGGAGAGTTCAGAACTCCATGCCAGTTCAAAGTTGTACTGCTCCCTGGAGCTAGTTTCATAAATAAGAATGTATAATCTGCAATCATTCAAGTATGCAGAAATTTTTGTTGATATGTATTCTAAAACTGTAGGACATTTTTCCTTTATTAACATGCCTGCCTTGTAACTTAATACATTAATCCTGCCTTGATCGCCACTCAGCTCTGAATAGCCAGAGTTACAGAAATCTACATCATACTTCTAATTATTGAGTGTTAGATTTTTTTTTCTTCTCCTCTGGTTTTAATTGTGCAGAAGTAAAGCCAACATAAGCAATGTAAAAATCAAGTCTTGCTAGTTAAATATAAGAACACAGAGCAAACTATCTGAGAAAGGTTACACCTCTTTAAAGATGCAAATTGATAATGGAGCTCAATATCAAAACAGCAGAGTGCTGTTAATTTTTTAAAAGGTGCAAATTGCTAATCTTACTTAAGGCTTTTCCAAAATTGCTTATTAAGAGTACTAGCACAAAAAAAAATAAACAAAATAAACTCTTAAAAACAGAGGCCAAAGAACTAAATATGAGCTGCACTATAATCTTTTGCTTCATTTTGGATTTCAGGGAGAGTTGCTAAAGTTTGGAGACGTTATATTTACCCCTGGGTTGGTCTAGAAGTTCCCACATTTGGTTTTTCAGTTATCTATTGCCACAATAGTTCCGCATAACAATGCAAAAAACCCAGTAGTATACAGCAATTAGCATATACGTAATTCACAAGTTTGAGGATTCAGCTGATCTTGGTTAGCCTTGGCTGATCTTGCCTGGCCTTACTCATGCATCTGCAGTTAGCTGTGGCTTGACTAAGAGGCTCTGCTGATCTTAGCTGGGCTTGCTGACATGTCTGGGGTCAGCTATTCATTGACTGATTTGCTGACTGAGGTGATAAGGCAATGAGATGCTACTCCATTTTTTTAACCTCTAGCAGGCTAGCCTACACATAGTCTCATGGCCATGACAGAGAAGAAACAGTTGAAGCAGAGACATGTAAGCATTTCTTCCAACTATCTGCAAGTATCACATGCATATAGATTAATATTTGTTTTGTAGTCACCCTATGAAAGTGGAATAGACCCTCTGACCCCAATTAATAGGTTGGATGTCTAGACTAATAATACTTCACACACCAAGAGCATTTGAAATAAAGGTTATTACTCACACAGGGGACTTCTAGGCAGAGCAGGATAGACATAAGACAATCTGGAATGACAAGACAAGACAGTGACTTGAGGCTTTAATAGTGACTGGGTGTGGGGATGGGGAAGGGATTGTCATGCGTGTGAGGGTTTTCAAACTTCTCTATGATGCAAAGAAGCCAGGGGGTGTATATGTGTTTTTTTGTCTAGAGTACCAGATATATGGTGGTGGGAAAGAGAAGGGTGGAAGTGGCTAGGCACAGTGGCTTATGCCTGTAATCTCAGCACTTTGGGAGGCCAAGATGGTTGGATCACCTGAGGTCAGGAGTTCGAGACCAGCCTAACCAACAAGGTGAAACCTCATCTCTACTAAAAATACAAAATTTGCCCGGTATGGTGGCGGGGCCTATAATCCCAGATACTTGAGAGGCTGAGGCAGGAAAATCGCTTGGGCTCAGGAGGCAGAGGTTGCAGTGAGCCGAGATTGTGCCATGGCACTCCAGCCTGGGCAAGAAGAGTGAAACTATGTCTCAAAAAAAAAAAAAAAAAGAGAGAGAGAGAGAAGGGTCTAAGTCTAAATCCTATCAAACAGTCTAACATTAAAACTGGAGTCAGATTGTTTATTACAACATTCCATTGGCCAAAGAAAGTCATGTGGCCAAACTCAGACTCAAAGGACAGAGAAATCAACTCTAGTGAAAAAAATTACAAAGTAATATGCCAAAGGTGTGTGGAAACAAGAATGGTATAGAATTGAGAAAATTAATGCAATCCATCTAACACCTAATGAAGATAGATTCTCAGGACCAAGGTATTGTTGTCTCCAGTAAATGTTTTGTATTTGTATGATGAAACAATCAGTTATATGCCCAAGACATTGAAGATATGTAGGGAGAAATGATGAATCCAGAGTTAATGAGTTTATGTGACCCTCCAAAAAAGAAAAAGGAACACCAAACCTAAAAATCTTCTACTGCATCTGACATGTTGAGGATGAGCAGGTGGGGATCTAAGAGTGCAGGGTGAGTGCTGCTAGATCCCAAACTTGATGTCTCTTATTTCTCAAGCTATGACATTAGGTCTTGCCAATTCAGTGTAATTATCCCATAGTGAATCCTCCTGAGAAAGAAGAATCCTAACCTGGTCTTAAGTCTCGACAACATTTATTACAGTTTAACTTCTCCTTCCTCTACCCCATTATTTGAACTTGAGAAATATATCTCAATTTCAATATTGGTCTATGTAAAATACAGCAAGAAGAGAAAGCCTGCTGACCTCCAGTTTCCCATTCACATTCCCCTCCCCAACACATACAATAATTTAATATAAAGACACTATAAGTACCCTTTATATTATTCGCCATTCAGTTATTCCTCCCTCCATCCTCCCAACATGTACAAGACACCTAGTCTGTAAGAAGAGTAAAGATCTCACTACTTCCCCTTCAACAGCAATGCCCCATGCACACCATGGCATGCTGTGCCCACTCTCTGCCTCCTTCAGAAGCTGAGAGTGGAACTACTGATTCCTCAGAATGAGCAGTGCTGCACAGACAAGTCAGCCAAACCCAGCAAAGTTAAGGAAACAGAATCTTACCACCAAAATGTAGAACAATGTATCTGAGTAGCAAGCTAGAAACTTCAAATTTTAGATTTCTTAGGAAAAGATCCCCCTAGAAAAAGATAAGAATTCCGTGAATAGAAAGGGATAATAACTCTTAAGGGAATTTGAAATCCTCAGGAGAAAATATGCCTATGAAAGCAAATTTATTCTAAAAGCCCACTCTCTTTCACCACTCGCATCCAATTAATCACGTGTTCTTTCCACTTGACCTCTAAAATATCCATTAAATCCATCCACTTTTATCTGTCTCCTCAAGCAGCAGATAACCTAGATACTTACATGCCTTCTGTCCATAGCTCACCAACATTTTCGGAAGGAATAACCAGCCCCATTACACAGACTATAAGACTTTCCATTAAACTGTATCTTCCCCACCTCTTCAGTCTCATCTTTCTCCAGTACATACCCTGCATCTCCCATATGCATTTTTTCGGGCACACCACATTTATTAAAGTCTTCAATCTTTTGTAAATTGCCTCTGCCTAGAATGCCCTTTAGTGACCCAAACAACCTCCACCTGATAATTTCCAAACTATTCACAGCCCAGTCCAAAAGCCTCATGCACTAATTCTTTCCTACATCTTCACAGTTAATCATTTCAGGCCTCTGCATGCTCAGCACCTAGGTAGGTAAACATTTTTGGTCTGGTTTTTAAGAGGAAACAACTCTTAGAGCTAGGAAGATTAGGTGCCTGAACAGGATCTCACAATGAGTGCATTTCTCCAAAAGAGAACAGCATAGATTGTATTGCACAGAGACAGAGTTACGTGAAGAAGAGAAAGACTTACACAAACCTCTCATGGCAGAAGAAAAGGGGAATATAAAAGAGCAGAGGGCAGAGAAGGCATGTAAAAATTTATTGATAGGTTCCTGTAAAGTGTCCAGGGGGCTTTAACCATACCACCCTGTGTCCAACAATTTATGTCCTAGAATGACAAAGAATCAAGCCCATGAACGAGAAAGAGAGCTCCAACGGGGCAGCAAACCACAAGTTCATTCAGTTCCTTGATTTAGGAGTAGGGCCAGAGATAGAGAACCCAAAAGAGAGATCTGGCAGGCTGGGGAATGCCACACAAGTAGCAAGTTGAGGAAACATCCAACAGCTTGTCCCTTTCTTGACTCCAAGCTTCCTGCAAGTTACGTCCTTATACACATGGGAGGCCCTTCCAGCAGCATCATTGAAACTGCTTGTGACATTTCAATCTCCTGGGCTTCCACTGCACTTCTCAAATAGCCATTATCTCTGGATTGCAATCACTGGTCTACAGGCAGTCTCACCCACTGGACTATGCACTCCTTGAGGTCAGGGCTTGTGTCTTCCTTGTCTCCTCATACCCAACACCCATCAAGATGCTCAGCATGTAGTAAGTGATAAGTAAACTAAGTGAAAGAATAGTTGAATAAACAAACAAGAAAATTATAAATGCTGCTTAATCTTTAAGCCACGTCTGCTGAGGGTTTGACAGCTGAGTACCTAGTTACAATTCAAAACATTTACCACTAGATGGCACTATTTTAATGAGGCAGTAAAGCCCTTACTCTGGCATCCTTACTATCAGATACAGGCATGTGCTTTAATCAGAGTATTAAGTTACTACAAAGGTGGAATCTTCTAACCCTGTAATTTCTTACATTTCCATAATACTCTAATTTTTTACTTGTCAAAAGGAAAATACTTTCCAATAATTTTTTTTTTTAATTCTCACTTTCCCCCACGCCACTGGTATGGCCACATAGATAGGTCACTATTAGGAAGTTGAATTCTTCCAAGACCTCCTCTATAAACCTGGAGAACCTCCCTTGTTAGGACTGACTATTGTTTTAGGTGTTTCAGCCTCACATACTAGGGTTTTAAAATCACATCCCTGTGGAAAGAGTCAGATCTAGACAAAAACCACATAAGCAGCCACCCAGCCCGCGGCATTTGTAAAGTCTCAAAGTTGAGACTCCTAGGCCATTGTCACCACAGCCAGTCAGAACAAGGTTTAGCATCAGTAATAGGCAGTCAGGCACTGGGTGAGTCTCTACACATTGTCAGCAGGTTCCAGGAGACAGGACCCAAAATATGTCTCTGACAAAAGTGGGATGGAAAGTAGCAGGGAAAGAGAAGGACAATTTTCCAAGGCTTCCTGCCCTGCATCAGTAATGGTTATCCCCCGGTGCCAAGCCATTAAGTCCCCTCATTTGAGCTCAAAAAAGCTATTTTCCTCATGAAAAGACAAAATAAACCAATTCATGATTTTGCCTCATCTCTGTATGCCAATAAGGTAATTACTGTAACATGTATACCTGTTACATTGGTTTCATTCCTTTTCAAATAAACTTGGTATTGAGAGGTCATGTCTTTTCATTTTCAGTAGCCTTCTCTGAAAGGTCGGAAGGGGCGTGCTGATCTTTGCATTCTCAGAACACCCTCCTCCTGCAGCTGTGTGCAGGTTCCAGCTTGTCACACCCAGCCACTCCTTCTGTTCCTTCTGCACGCTGCTACTTGCCTGACACTGTTGAGCACATACTGCCTTACTCAGGAATTCTGGGAAAGCAAAGATCTTGCCTTTTATACTTTTTTAAATCCCTTTTTATTGCCAAGCACAAAGCCCTGTTGAATAAGTATAAGAAAGAGAATAAAATTGCCTAAGTTTGGGGCTACTCTAGGACTCAGCAATTAACTCATCTT
Source organism: Cheracebus regulus (assembly GCA_963574635.1). Classification (NCBI taxonomy): domain Eukaryota; kingdom Metazoa; phylum Chordata; class Mammalia; order Primates; family Pitheciidae; genus Cheracebus; species Cheracebus regulus. Next base: position 18,529 of record CAUYQU010014831.1, read on the forward strand.
CATCATAGGTTATAGGGCAGCTGCACATCTTAACTGGCACTCAAGTGTGCGTCATCCAAACCTCATATGTTTAGATCCGAATGCATCATGTTCTCCTTCTCTCCCCTTTCCCCCGGACCTGCTCCTCCTCGTGACTTTCTCCTCTCTCTTGACGGCACTATGGCTCTGCCAGGCACCCAAGCTCAAAACCACAAAGTAATGTTTACCTCTTTACCCTTCCTTGTCCCCTCCTTGCTTTCACCCCATCTCCCTCTTTGTATCTCCACAGCCATGTTCAGGCCCTCAGTCTCTCCTGCCTTAGAACTTGTCTCTGTTATAGCATAAGATTTTTGAGGATGGAGAGCCTTTATTTACTGACGTTCACATCGTCCTTAGGGCCTTTCACGATAGGAGTACGCAGTTTATTAATTCATTTACTTGAGAATGTATTTGATGCTGCCATAAAACAATGAATAAGATGGGAGATATACATATGCACAGAGAGACTATAGTGAATATCAGGAAAATTTAAGTAAAAATGAAAGATTGAGCTTGAACCCATCCCTAAAGCTTCTCAGAGTATCTCTTATTCGGAATAAAAACTTGTTTTCTTCTATTATAAGATGTGCAATATTCCATGGAGTAGAACATGAATTACTTTCACTCAACTATAAAACCAGTGAAAAGAAAATGAAATTGTCCAGATTTGGGCACAGAAGACACAATTTAGAAGAATGACACTTTAGTATTGAACTATTTTTAGAGTTGAGCAATACCCTATGCTCTGAACCTCCCCTGGCCTCCTGCCCAAATAAGAGACTTGTAAATCTGATTTATATTTTTTAGAAAAGATGATAAAGGATTGTTGCACAACGCCTTCCAGATTACATTTGCATTTTAATAGAAAATGCCAATGCCCCTGTCTCCAAGGGTGATGCATACTTGGATCTCCAGGTGCTCTGGCATTTGGCTCATGAGGGCTATTCCTGGCCCACCTGATGACATCACACAGGCTTTCACTCCATTATAGGCAGGAACAACCCTGGCAGTACTGCACCCATCAGAGTGTCTCAGGTCATGGAGTAATATGACTGGCTCCCCCTTCTTTTAAAGGATGTCTGTCCCTCAGAGAAATAAACACAGTCACAAGCACAGGCTCTGGAGTCAGAAAGATCTGGTAATGGTTATTACTGTTGCTGTTTAGTATTCAGGATTTCCCCAGGCTATACCAATCCCGGCCTATATCCAGGGCACTGTGGGGTACACCACCACCCCCCAAAAGCTAACTCTGAGTTCTGGGGCATGCCAACTAGAGATATGCAGAAGCTGAAATATTTGCTTAATAAGAAAGCATGAAGTCTCCCCAAGCATTCACCTAGCACCCACCCCCTCTCAGTCCCTATGGTTCCATTCCATAATCCACAGCTAATGTTCATTGGGTTATTTATTGCATGCCAGTCACTATGCTAAGATCTTCCCACACTTGACCATATCTAATCTTCACACAACACTATGGAGTACATTATATATCTCTGCTTCCAGAGGAGAAAACTGAAAATTAGATAAGATAATCTGCCTCAGGTCATAGAGAAAGTAAGAAGAGGGACCTTTCTAAATACTTTTATTTTTTTCCTCCAACTTTTTACAAAGACAACTTCTATTTGGTTTCTAATTTCTGTTTTAAATCCCTACTTTGATATTAGATCAAATCCTAACAGTGAATTAAGCCCTGACATTTAAGGTAAAGTCATGCATTTAGGTGCCTAGGTATAATTATTTATTGAGGGGTAAATGGGGGGTGGGTTGGAGTCTTGCTCTGCTGTCTGGGCTGGAGTGCAGTGGCACGAACTCAGCTCACTACAACCTCTGCCCCGGGTTCAAGCGATTCTCATGACTTAGCCTCCCTAATAGCTGGGGCTACAGGCGCACACAACCATGCCCAGCCAATTTTTGTATTTTTAGTAGAGGTGGGGTTTCACCATGTTGGCCAGGCTGGTCTTGAACTGACCTCAAGTGGTCCACCTGCCTTGGTTCCCAAAGTACTGGGATTACAGGTGTGAGTCACCACCCCCAGCCCTGGGTATAATTCTGTATCTATGACCTAACCTTGGCCTATATTCCTGGAATGTTTTTAAAAATATGTATATTGATAGAATTAAAAAGAATCTGTAATTATCTATAAGACCAAAGTGGTCATTTTACAGGTGAGAAAAATAAAGCCCAGAGGTAACATGTGTCTTTCTCTAAGTGTCACAGCAGGAAGAGAGCTAGAACTCAAGGCACTTCTCTTCCCAAAGAGCTCAGCTCACCAACTGAGACTACTACTGAACAGTATGAAATTATAAATAATGGGCTCTTTCTTATAAATAGAATTGCATGATGATTAAGAGCAAAGGCTCTGGAATCAGCCCAAACAGGCTTCTTCCCACTTCCATTACTATATGACCTTGGTCAGCTGGTGATATGGTTTGACTGTGTCCCCACACAAATCTCAACTTAAATTGTATCTCCCAGAATTCCCACGTGTCATGGGAGGGACCCAGGGGGAGGTAACTGAATCATGGGGGCCAGTCTTGCCTGCACTATTCTTATGATAGTGAGTAAGCCTCTCAAGATCTGATGGGTTTATCGGGCGTTTCTGCTTTCGCTTCTTATCACATTTCTCTTGCCACCAAGAAGTGCCTTTTGCCTCCTGCCACGATTCTGAGGCCTCCCCAGCCATGTGGAACTAACTGTAAGTCCAATGAAAACTGTTTTTCTTCCCAGTCTCGGGTATGTCTTTATCAGCAGCATGAAACAAACTAATGCAGCTAGTGAGGTCTCAGAAGAGCTTGAAAGATGACTTCACCAGGCGGTGAGACAGGAAGGGGAACAAGAAGAACCGCTAGAGACAGAATCATGGAGGCATGACATAGCATGGGATACTCAGGGAGAAATAAGAGTAAGATATTGCTAGAGCATAAGAACCAAGGCACAAGGTGGGGGATGAGGAGGCTGGAGGGGTAAGCAGAGGCCAGTGATATGTCCAGGTAAGGAGCTTACACTTTACTCTGCAGGTGATGAGGAACCAATGACAGGTTTTAATAGGATAGCAACAAGGTCCGATAGGTGTTTTGGATAGCTCTGATAATCCATCTCCAACGTCTCTTGTCTTTCTACCTGCCTGACATGACCTTGCACCTTCTCTTCTTCAAACCAAATTCCAAATGAATTTCAAGGTCTTGCTCATAATGCATCACCATTGGAAGGCCTTGTCTGATGCTCCTGCCCCATGAGGCTCCTTCCCCTTTTCTGCATTCCCTCAGCAGGTCTGATCAGCTCCATCGTGGCTCCCTGTGTCAGCCTTGGAACAGTCGTCAAGACCTCCAGAGGCAAATGTGTGTGGAGCCACCAGATGATGGGTTCTTTCAAGGTAGGACACAATGTACTACTTTGGGATCCACTCCCAGTAGCCCACACCGAGCACCTGCTCTTTGTCAACACCTGAAAGGAGTCTCTGGGGGGGACTGCTACAGCTGGCAGAGAGGTAACAGACTGCTTATCCTGCATACACTTCACATGTTCAGAAAACAGAAAAATTTCCTCAGAAATCCTGTGTTTCTCCACAATGCAAGGGTTCCCAGGGAAATTTCAGTCACCTGATTCTTAGTTCTCCAGGGGCCTTCTTTCCACTAGCAGAAACACAAGTGCCTGCTGCAAGGGCAAAGCTATTCAATTAGCTCTCATTGAAGTTTCTTCTTTTCCCCACAGGTGTAAATTGGGTGCCTGGCTTGTTGTTTTGAACTTGACTCAACATAAAAAGATATTTATTTCCAGACTGTCCCTGGCTCCAAAGAAGGAGGCAAAGACACACTTGAGGCCTGCAAAGTTTACCCTACAAGCCCCAATCCTTTACCTGGGGGAAATCAAGCAAGGGAAGATTTTGCTAAGCAAGTTATAGGGTAATTCATTCTTCCCGGGCCTGCAAAGAAGAGTGTAGCAAGCAGTATCTAAGGTATTCTAAAAGTGGTTAAATATGTAGACAGCATATGATTGCCATGCACCACAGTAAATTTTTTTTTTAGGAATAAAAGAGTAATTGTAAACTCAGAATTATAGAAGCCTACGCTTTTCAAAACAAGTTGGATCTAAGAATGCATCAAATCTATTGTCACAATTCTTACATTTGACAACAGAAACAGAACATACTTTCTACAATTGCTGCTTCTAAATAATTTCAGCTATATTCATACCACTGTCCTTCAATATCTCTCCTTTCTTGGACAGCACATAATGCACTTCAGGACCTAACCTCTGTCTTCCAGATGAGTTTTATATCTTGCCATTCTCACAACCTTCTACTCTGGCCAAACTGAGCTACTGCATTTTCTCATATGGGCCGCATTCTATCTCAACTCTATTCATCTCCCATGCTATTCCTTCTCCTTATAATATATCCACACACATATCCCTATCTTTTCAATTTTCTGGTTAGCTCCTATTGTTAAGTATAACAACCAGGATGTATTGATTAATGCCTCAAGTACCTCTGACATTGCATTAGGCATTACTACATTAAATGAAAGTAAGACACATTTTCAAAATCCATCTCAGGCAGCATCTTCTCCAGAAACCAGCCTCACCTCTTACTCTTCTGGGATCCATGAAGGTTCCTTTTTTTTTTTTTTTGCAAGAGAACTTATCATGCTCCATGATAGCCAGCTGTTTACTGACCGTATCTCCTACAAGGCTGTAAGCATTTTGACATTAGAAATAATGTCTTCTATTTCTGTCCTCACCACCCCTACCCCTAAAGCCTGGACCTTCGCATTTGCTCAGTATATGCTTATCAAATGAATGAAGAAACAAATGAATGAATTACACTGACAGACTTTGCGTGGCAACAAACAGACCTTTGTCTGGGTAGATGATCATGCTGGTTTAAAATCTCAGTCATATTTTCCTGGCTATGATTTAGAAAAATTAATTAAACTATATCTTCATCTAGTCAACAAATAGGGCAATGATAGAGCAATGAACTAGATCAACTCAAATCTTGCTCTTATGGAATTTATAATTTAGGGGGGAAGAGAAACCAAAAACTAGTCAACAAACAAGTAAAACAATTGTAAATTGTAATATAGATACTATAAAGAAAAGAAACAAGATACAGAGATGAAAAATGACAGAGAAAGATCTTTAGTAGTCAGGCCAGAACTCTTTGATACAGTGACACTGAAGTGAGACCTACTAAAAGCTGAGGCATTAGTCAGAAGGAAACAGAATTCCAGAGAATGGGAAAGGCACATGCAAAGTCCCTAAGATAAGGAAGAACTGGAGACTCCAGGACCTTAAAGACCTACAGTGGAATTAAAGCGCAGTGAACAAGAAGAATTGGAAAAATCAGCGGAAGACTAGTCTCATATGGCCTTGCATGCAGGCCCCAGGAAGGAATTGGGATTATTTTTTCCCCCAAGTATGATAGGAAAGCATTGAAAGATTTTAGAAGAAAAGTACTTAATCAGATTTAGATTCCAGAAGATCACCTTTACTGCTAAATGAAAGACAGAATTAATATTTAGGATGAGGTACATCGCTGAATTGCTTCTACCTTTTGATGGAAATAACTTCATGATTTAACTCTTTGGATCATGGGTCAACAAACTTTGCATATAGAAGGTCATATAAATATATCAGGCTTTGTGGTCTATATAGTCTCTATCACAATTACTCAACTTTGCCATGGAACTTTGAATAAAAGCAGAAATACATAAATGGATGAGTGTAATTGTATTTCAATGAAACAGCATTATAAAAATAGGCAGTGGGCTGGATTGGGATCACAAGCAATAGTTTGCTGACTCCAGCTACAGTTTTCTTCTGCAGTTTTTATTATGGCTAAGCAGTTTCCATTTATTCCTATTTTGCTTAGGGTGTCTATTAAGAATGACTGCTAAATTTTATCAGCTGCCCCTTCAGCTGATATTTAACCATATAATGTCACGCTTGTAATTTGAGATTACATTGATGAATCTCATTTTGTTGAATTGTATTCCTGAAATAAACTCTACCTAATCTTGTTATTCTTTACAGCCCTAGATTAAACTTGGGGGTTAATTTTTGGAATTTTTACCTCTACATGCATAATAAAGTTGTTCTATAATCTTATTGTTTAGTCACTGTCCTGATCAGGTTTTTGTGCTAAGGATATGTGTATTAGTCTGTTCTCACACTGTTAATAAAGATGTACATAAGACTAGGTAATTTATAAAGGAAAGAGGTTTCATTGACTTATAGTTCCACATGGCTGGGGAAGCCCCACAATCATGGCTGAAGGCAAATGAGGAGCAAAGTCACATTAAATGGTGGCAGGCGAGACAGCTTGTGTAGGGGAACTCCCCTTTATAAACCCATCATATTTCATGAGACTTGTTCACTATCATGAGAACAGCATAGGAAAAACCTGCCCCCATGATTCAAGTACCTCCCACTGGGTCCTTCCAATGACACATAAGAATTATGGGAGCTATAAGTCAAGATGAGATTTGCATGGGGACACAGACAAACCATATCAATATGATAGCACTATAGTATTGAATGAGTGGCTTCTGGATAAACGTCTTGGATTAGAATCTGCTCCTCTACAGAGAACAAGAGGAAATGACAACTAAAAAAAGCCTATTATCTTTTGAAAGATGAAAAGAAGATGGACTAGTGGTAACTAATTTGGCAGAGCAAAAAAAGAGCTACAGTCTAAACCTCTGCCATAGAGGATACATTGAAGAGGTAAACTGACTCAATCTTGACCAGACTGAATAACTGAAAGCACCATCTCTGCCCCAATCCAATGATGAGAAGCTGGATGGAAAGCAAGTGGATTGGTCAAGTTTAAGGAACAATTAGGTGGCAGGCTGTAGTTCTGGTCAGATAGAGTATCTCTGAAGGTCAGAAGAAAATGTAACATTTTGAAAGTACTCAAGAAAAAATATCAACCTAGAATTCTGTATTCAAGAAAAATGCCATTTTTAAAAGAGGCCTTAAAAAGGGAGAAAATTCTGACATATGCTGCAGCATAGATGAACCTTGAGGGCATTATGCTGAGTGAAATAAGGCAGTCACAAAAGGAAAAATACCATATGACTCCATTTATATGAGGTACTTAGAACAACCAAATTCATGGAGATATAATGGTGGGGCCAGGCCCGGTGGCTCACGCCAGTAATCCCAGCACTTTGGGAGGCCTAGGAGGGTGGATAACCTGAGGTGAAGAGTTCAAGCCTGACCAATATGGTGAAACCCCATCTCTACCAGAAATGCAAAAATTAGCCGGGAGTGGTGGCGGGTACCTGTAATCCCAGCTACTTGGGAGGCTGAGGCAGGAGAGTCACTGAAACACGGGAGGAGGTGGAGGTTGCAGTGAGCCACAATTGTGACACTGCACTCCAGCCTGGGCAATAGAGTGAGACTCCATCTCAAAAAAAAAGAACAAGAAGAAAATGCAATGGTAGTTACCAGGGATTGAGAGAAGAGAACTGGGGAATGTGTTTAATGGATGTAGTGTTTCAGCTGGGGAAGATGAAAACATTCTGGAGATGGATAACGGTGATGTTCGTATATTTCATGCCACTAAACTATACACATTAAAATAATAAGTTTACATTATGCATATTTTATTACAATAAAATACAGTTTCCAATTTTAAAACAAAAAAGGCGAGATTCGAGATTCCTGGTCCCCATTAAGTACAACTATAAATCCTGGAAACATTTCAGGAAGCAACCAAAGGAAAGCTCCAAAAGATGAAAAGGGAAAAGTGAGTTCTAGACTGGAGGAACACTATAGTGGCAGGGCATCTTATGTCTCCACCAAAGACCTAGGTCTAATATTTCCTCTCCCCCAACTTAATAACAGAAGGTACCCAAGTAGGCTCCTTCCTCCCACACACAAATGTGAATCCCACAGACAACACGAGGTGATTCCAGTAGTACTAGAAAGGTTAGGGGTATCAACAAGGAGCCCCATCATCAGTAAGCAGACAGAAGTGTTCTCCTTCTCACTAGGACTGAGACAATGCTATTCCACCTAGAGACACTGATAGCAGGGGCAAGGAACAGCAGGGGTAAGGAGAATCCCACCATAACAGCACTCCCTGTCCCCAACAAGCAGAGGATGCACTCCCACAGAAAGCACCTAGCCTAGAAAACACACCTCACCTTTTCCCTGCCACAGAATCTTCTACCCCACAGAAATACCCCAGGTGACCAGAAAGAACTGCCACAACAGGTGCCCAGCCCAGGAAGACTCTTCCTCCCCACGCTGACTCCTTGTCCCCACCCAGGGACATCAGGTGGTCAGCCTGCAGAAAATCCTCTGCCCCTTAGGCTGACTCCATTTTTCACAAAGCACCAGCAGGGACCCATGGGAGCCCCAGGAACAGAAAATAGATTAACTCTCCAAAATAGTACCATAATGTTCTGAAAATCAAATTGTCATTGGAACCCAATCCACAAAAATAGCCAAGACCTTCATACTGAAATTAAACAAGGTAACTCCTGTTAAAATTGAATATAGAATTGAGTCATATAATATAATAGTTGAAATATTAAGACACAGTAAAAAAAATAACCCATAACACCAAGAACAGGGAAAATTACAACTTGAATGAGGAAAGATAATCAACGGACATTAATACCACCATGAAATAGATCTTGGAATTTAAAGGATTTTAAAGCAGCCACCAGAAAAATCCTTCAGCAAAAATTACAACTTTTCTTAGGAAAAAATTAAAAACTGTAAAATCTCACCAAAGAAATAGAAGTTATAAAAAAGAACCAAATGGAACATGTATTGGTCCATTTTCATGCTGCCGATAAAGACATACTAGAGACTGGGAAGAAAAAGAAGCTTAATTGTCTTACAGTTCAAGGCATTTCTTACATGGTAGCAGCAAGAGAAAATGAGGAGGAAGAAAAAGCAAAAACACCTGATAAACCCATCAAATCTCATGAGACTTATTCACCATCAGGAGACCAGCACGGGAAAGACCAGCCCCCGTGATTCTATTACAACTCCCTGGATCCCTTCCAAAACGTGGGAATTCTGGAAGATACAATTGAAGTTGAGATTGGGTGGGGACATAGTTAAACCATATCAGAAATCATAGAATTGAAAAATACAATAGCAGAACTTAAAATCTCTGGGTAGGCCCAATAGTAGAGTGAAAATAACAGAAGATAAAATTAGTAACCTTGAGGAAAGATCCATAGAACTAAATCTGAACAAGAGAAAGAAAACAGGAAACATACGCACACAGAGAACAGAACCTCAGGGACCTGTGTGATCATAATAACAGATCCAACAATCATACAATCAGAGTCCAAAAACAGAGGAGAAAGAAAATAGGAATAAGGAGAGATCCAAGATGGCCACGTAGCAGCAGCTCAGGATTGTAGCTCCCAGTGAAAGCGCAGAGAGCAAGTGGATGCCGCAATTTCAGATGAATTTTTGATGCCCACAGACTGGGAGATTCCCGGCGAAGGAGCCACACGAGTCGCCAGCGCGACTCTTTTGGCCGGCGCAGCACTTCTCGGTGCGGAGTGTACAGGACTGGGTGCCCTTTTAGTTGGGCTCGGCCGGTCCCATCCCCACAAGGAGAACAGCAATTGGAAGCACTGAGGACTGAGAACAAGCATAGCTGAACCAGGGAAGGCCCAGCTCTGTGGGGAAGGGGCGCCCCCCGAAGGAAAAGTAAGAAACAGAAAAAACTTCATCACCAACAAGCCGGACGTCCACTCAGAGACCCAATCTGAAAGTCGGCAATTACAAAGACAACAGGTGGATAAATCCACAAAAATGGGAAGAAACCAGTGCAAAAAGGCTGAGAACACCCG
>CAUYQU010014832.1:0-21296 GCA_963574635.1 Cheracebus regulus
CTTAAGAACCAGCACTCAAGGTGGGAGGATCATGAGGTCAAGAGATCGAGACCATCCTGGCCAACATGGTGAAACCCCATCTCTACTAAAAATACAAAAAATAGCTGGGCATGGTGGCACGTGCCTGTGGTCCCAGCTACTTGGGAGGCTGAGGCGGAAGAATCACTTGAACCCGGGAGGCGGAGGTTGCAGTGAGCCGAGATTGCGCCACTGCCCTTCAGCCTGGTGACAGAGCGAGACTCCATCTCAAAAAAAAAAAAAAAAAAAAAAAAGAAATAACTGTAATGAAGAAAAAAATTATGTATAAAGATATTGGTCACAGTGTTATTCATATTTGTGATAAACTGGATCTAATATACATACCTAATACAAGAAAAATATTTCAGTACATTACAAAAAATAATTATGAGGATTTTATGTAGCAACATGAGAAATGGTCTACTTCTTAACATATAATTTCATCAAAGGAAAACAGAAATGTGTATATATTTTTATATATAAATTCAAGCCCTCAGATCTAGTAGGATCTCCAGCCTTAGAAGCCCTTAGCAAATTATTTAAAAGTCAGAAAATAACAGATGCTGGCAAGGTTGTGAAGAAAAGGAAACACACAGTGTTGGTAGGAGTGTAAATTAGTTCAACCATTGTGGAAAGTAGTATGACAATTCTTCAAAGAGCTAAAAACAGAACTACTATTCGACCCAGCAATCCCATTATTGGGTATAAACCCAAAGGAATATAAATCATTCAACTATAAAGGCACACGCACATGAATGTTCGCAGCACTATTCACAATAGCAAAGACATGGAATCAGCCGAAATGCCCATGGATGGTAGATTAGGAAAGAAAATGTGGTACGTATACACCATGGAATACTGCACAGCCATAAACAGCAGGAGATCATGTTCTTTGCAGGATCATGTATGGAACCGGAGGTCATTATCCTTAGCAAACTAACACAGGAACAGGAAACCAAATACTACATGTCCTTACTTTTAAGTGGGATCTAAATAATGGGAACACATGGATACATAGAGGGGAACCACAGACACCCGGGCCTCCTTGAGGGTGAAAACTGGAAGGAGGGAGAGGAACAGAAAAAAATACCTATTGGGTACTAAGCTTAGTTCCTGGGTGATAAAATAATCTGTACAACAAAACCCTCGTGACGTAAGTTGACCTACATAACGAACCTGCACATGTACCCCTGAACCTAAAATAAAAGTTAAAAGAAAAGAAAGAAAGAAAATCTGCCTTAAAAAAGAAACCCTCAGTGAGAACAGGTTTCAGAGGGGTTCTGGAACCTTAAGGCTAGATAATTCCGCAGTCAGTATTCATCAGCCTTTCCCCTTCATGCTTCCTTCTTCCTAGACACCCCCGCTTGCCATCCTCTGCTCTCTTTATTCCATGTTAAGATTCTCCTTTACCTCTCAGTGTCTCCCTACCTCTCAGAGAGTAGAGACTATGGGAACTATGAAACTCTAAGAAAATAAGAAAACTCATTTTTGTAACCACCCACCCCTTAACCAGCCTCTAACGAGTTCAATAAAGTCAGCATTTATTTAGCTTATTTAATGTAAAAGCATGTATGAGAGAGAATGCAGAGAAATGATCATACTTTTGTTAGGCTGGTGGAATTGTGAGAGCATTTTTTTAAATTTCCTTTTGTGTTTTGTTTTACAGCCTTTTTTTAAGGTAGAGTCAATTCTCAGGCAGTATTTCACAGTGGTATCTGAAATCAGTCTCTGGGCATTTACAGCACATATAAGTAAGCAAGTTTATCTGGCATTAAGACAAGATAAAACATTTTTGGAAAAAAAGTAAGAAAAGAGACCTCATTCTATAGATATTCTAACTTCTTTTAAAGCTGCAATAATCATGTGAGTGAGAAAGAAGCCAAGCATTCAGACACCTTCACATTCAGTGTGACTGTGCTGTTTTATGATCACTGGGGTAGGTCTGACTGTGAGATGCACAACAAACACACCCAAGTGTGCGGTAGTGCTGGACACCCACATGTTTTGCATTATGAGCCACAGTGAGTCTGAAGGGCCACACTTGGCAGAGTAGCAGAGGACCTACCTTGGATAGGACTCAAGTTCACAGTGAGGCTTCATTTATTTCCTTTCTCCTGTTGTCAGTAATTCTCCAAAATGTTCCAGTTTTATCATATGGCTTTTAAGGGAATTAAATTTGAATAGCACAAAATCGTATAATTATCTTACAATTCCATTGCAATTATTAGCAGATCCAAGTCTGCTCATCATTATTAGGTAATAATGATGATGATGATGATAATGACAGCTAACATCCATAGTCTGTTTACCATGCACCAGAGACCGTGCTAAGCAATTGGGAGGATGATTAGGCCTACTAGCCTGCTATCGTGTGTGTTAGTTATTTAGTGTAAAAAAAAAAAAGATTCTAAGAATTTCAGGTCAACTGCAGTTCAAGGGCAGATGAGTCACATTTAGCTCTCAGAATACATATTGGATACACAGCCTCTAGAGCAGTGCTCACACCCTCTCATGGCAACGAGGGGCAGGAATTGAATTATGAGGTTCCCTTTAGACAGGGCATATGCTTCCTAATTCTCCACTTCCCCACTCCTCCCTGTCGGGCTTATATTCAGCCTTCTTCATTCATTTACATAGTTTGCCTGTCTGTCTTCTATATGTTTGAATTTTCAAACCCCAAACCTAGACAATATACCTGCAGTTCAGGCATCTGTCCCTAAATGGTACAAGGCAGACATAAGGCTAGCAGGGACATTGGCAATCATATGGCCTAACAGTTTTCCCAATCTTTTTATGAGAGCCGAATATTTCTTCTAATAAAATGTGACTCAAAGGTCCATTGTATTAGTCTGCTTTCACACAGCTGCAAATAAATACCTGAGACAGGGTAATTTTATAAAGGAAAGAGGTTTAACTGCTCACAGTTCCACATAGCTGGGAAGGCCTCAGGAAACTTACAAGCATGGTGGAAAGCGAAGGGGAAGCAAGGATTTTCTTCACGTGGCAGCAGGAGAGAGAAGAATGAAGAAGGAACTTCCAAACACTTATAAAACCATCAGCTTTCACGAGAACTCACTCGCTATCACAAGAACAGCCTGGGGGAAACCACCCTCATGAACAAATCACCTTCTTCCCTCAACACATGGGGATTACAGATATTCCTCCCTCTATACATGGGGATCAAAATTTGAGATGAGATTTGGGTGGGGACACAGAGCCAAACCACATTACCCATCTCTAAACACAAAAAAGCTCTTTTGGCGGAGGATGAGGCAACTCTCAGGAAGTACCCAATCTGCTTGGCTCTCCACCCTTCTCCTCAGCAGCTCTCGACACTTTAGGGATGCTAGCAACACAGTTTAATCCCCTCATCCAAAGCGGAGGGCACAAACAAGTGAAATCATCTATCCTCAGTCACCCAGCTACTTCATGGTAAAGAAACCAAGTCTCTGATAAATAACAGTATTTGGCAATTCCTTGCACTAAAAATGTGTTGCATTTGTAGAAAGTAAAAAATCATAACAATGACTAATAACAATCACTCTCCATCTACTTTTTCCCAAGCCCTGTTTTTATTCCTTATTATATGCCATCAGATATCTTTATTAGAAAAGTTTAAACTTAATAGTCAATTATAGAATTCTAAAAGTACAGTTTTATACTGAGCTGAAAAGAACATTGAAAGTTTTTTCATCTCGCCTCATTTTACAGACCAAGAAAATGAGGAAGTGCTTGAAAGCAACTCCCCCTCTCAAATGTTCCAAGTTACCGTCCTGTTCAGTATATCAAGTACGTACTGTTACATCTGGACTTGGTGGTCAGAAGCCAGAAATTTCTATTTTAACCAGTTACTCTATGAAAATCATGAACCGTTGAGATATAAATTAAAGTTGTGATTTCTTTCTTTCTGTGATTCTCTTCCACTTTTGAAGCACACACTCTCAGCTGAGGATCCAAACATCTTTTTACTCCAGAAAGTGCATTTATAAACTTATGGGAAGATGTTTCAGGCTGAACTTTTTCAAGAGAACTCAAGTCAAACTATCTGTGTTCAAAGAGCTTTGATTTTAAATTTTCCAATTCATTGCATGTATACCAAGACTTTCATAAAATACGGTAGAGTCAAATTATGAGACACAGGTACAGAAAGACAAACATGGCATGTTCTCACAAATGTGTGGGATCTAAAAGTCAAAACAATTGAACTCATGGAGATGGAGACTAGAACAAAGGTTGCCAGAGGCTGGGAATGGTAACAGGGGCAGGAGGAGGGATGTTAATGGGCACCAAATAGTAGAAAGAATGAATAAGACCTAGTATTTCATAGCACAACAGGGTGACTATAGTCAATACTCATTTAATTGTACATTTTAAAATAACTAGAAGAGTATAATTGGATTGTTTGTAATATAATTGATAAATGTTTGAGGGAATTAATATCCCATTTTCTGTGATATGATTATTATTTCACACTACTATCAAAATATCTCCTGTACCCCGAAAATACCTGCTATGTACCCACAAAATTAAATATTAGAAAAATGTTTAAATTATGAGACAAATCAATTTTATTTTTATTTTTATGTTTTAATTAATTAATTGTTTTTTTTTTTTTGAGATGGAGTCTCACTCTGTTGGCCAGGCTGGAGTGTAGCAGCACGATCTCGGCTCACTGCAACCTCTGCCTCCCAGGTTCAAGCGATTCTCCTGCCTCAGCCTCTCAAGTACCTGGAATTACAGGTGTCTGCCACTGCACACGGCCAATTTTTGTATTTTTAGTAGAAATGAGGTTTCACCATGTTAGCCAGGCTGGTCTCGAACTCCTGACCTCAGGTTATCTGCCTGCCTTGGCCTCCCAAAGTGCTGGGATTATAGGTGTGAGCCACCGCACCCAGCTGACAAATGAAATTTTAAGACAGAAAATACAAATTCATTTTATTATTAGATATTAAACACAAAATTACTTTATCGAGTTGCTGTAACCATTTCTAAATGCTTGCTTCCTGTTCCTGTATTCATCTCATCTTGTATCAGTAAGAAGCATTTCAAAGACTAACCAGCTACTTTGAAGAGCTCTGGGGCAAAGCACCACCCAGATGGTTGGTCTGGATACAGGGAAGGGTAGTACGGCCACTCATGTAACCGGGTAATGCTCCCCATCATTTAACCCCAGCCCTAGACGGCCATTTTGAAAATGCAGTCATGGTCCCCAAAGGTGTGGGGCACGGTCACCCTGTGTTTCACAAGAAAACAGAAATACGCAACCTTCCGAGTGCACTACTCAGAAAAGAGAAGGGTTCAGATCATAGAGGGCTTGCCAAATGGGTTAAGGAATTTGGGAACTTCATCCTAAAACCTGTTGAAAGTTGTTTAAAGCAAAAAAAATTGAGGCCCAGTGTGGTGGCTCATGCCTATAATCCCAGCACTCCCAGGTGGGTGAATCACCTGAAGTCAGGGGTTCAAGACCAGCCTGGCCAACAAGGTGAAACCCTGTCTCTACTAAAAATACAAAAATGAGCCAGGCGTTGTGGCAGGTGCCTGTAGTCCCAGCTACTTGGTAAGCTGAGACAGGAAAATCACTTGAACCCAGGAGGTGGAGGTTGCAGTGAGCTGAGATTGCACCACTGCACTCCAGGCTGGGCGATGGCGTGAGACTCCATCTCAGAAAATCAAAAACCGAAACAAAACTTGAGTGATATTTGGAGTTTTTTAAATTTTCATTTATTTATTTTTTTTTTGGAGAGGGAGTCTCACTCTGTTGGCCAGGTTGGAGTACAGTGGTGCAATCTCGGCTCCCTGCAACCTCTGCCTCCCGTGTGCAAGCAATTCTCCTGCCTCAGCCTCTCCAGCAAGTGAGACTACCGGTGGCTAATTTTTTGTATTTTAGTAGAGATGGGGTTTCACCATGTTGGCCAGGATGGTCTCGATCTCCTGACCTCGTGATTCTCCCCCCTCCGCCTCCCAAAGTGTTGGGATTACAGGCGTGAGCCACCGCGCCCCGCCAATATTTGGGTTTTTTTAAAAGATGGGTCTGCCTGCAATGTGGAGTATGATTTGGAGGAAAACAAGACCCAGCAGGAGGTACATGCAATTGTTTAGGGAAAAGCTGATATGGCCTGAACTAAGGAAGTAGCAGTACAGATGGGGATACAGCTTCAAGAGCAGCTTAGGAGACTTGGTTATTGATTGGATATAGGTGATAAAGAGTAGGGAGGGGTCCACAGTGGCACCCAGTTTTGGGCATGAACAATTAGATGGCTAGCGGTGCTATTGCCCAGGATGGGAGGCCCAGGAGGAGGAGGCTGCTGAAAACAGCTCAGCTCCGGACAGGCTGTGTTTGGGCTCCCTGACCCTGTGCGGCTGCTCATGCTGGCCTCTTACTGGACTGCCCTAACTTCAGTGTTCACTCATTAAATCTCAACCATAAAAGGGCTTGACAATCATAAAAGAGCTTATTAAGAACTTTGAAGAAGTGTGGGGAAAATTTATTAAGTAATATTAGGTAAAGTAATAAACATGCAAATTATAACAAGGTAAACTTCTTCCGCTGTTAAATTGGCCAAAAAAAAAAAAAATGTTTTTTTAACTAAAAGACCCAAAACTGCCAAGGGTGTGGGAAAGCTGGCCCTCTCACACATTGCTGGTGGCGACGTAAATTGATATAAACCATTTAGAATAAATCTGGCAACATGTATCGAGAGCTATAAAAAGATTTGTATCTTGTGACCCTGTAATTCCACTTCTGGAGATCTATTCTATGGAAATAACTGAAGATGTAGGAGAAAACACTTCATACACAAAGATGTTTATCACAGCAAAACTGGAAACAACCAAAATGATTAATAATCAGAGATTGGTGAAATAAATCATGATGTTTATCTTCTGGCTTCTTGTACACGATGAAATGTATGCCCATGAAAACTGTTCAGCAATGATGAGGATCGCTTGTACTGTAAAGTAAGTATATATGTATAATATATGTCTGCTGTTATTCTAATTATATAAATAATCTCCATAAGAAAAAGACAAGAAGGAAATGATAACAATTATTGGGCTAGGGTGGTGGGTCCATAGATAACTTCTAAAATCTTCTTTAATTAGTTTCCTCAAATGTGTTATAAATGGTTAAAATGCATGTATAATGGAAACCATAGAGCACCGTGAAGAAAAATGTTGAGTGAAAAAAGTAAAATAAAAAATGTTATCTGTGTTAGTTGCAAATCAATATATATGTTTGACCAAGAATGAAAAGACCTTATGTAACAGGAAACAGTTGATTTGTCTGCGTGAAGAGTTTTGAACATTCTTCATTGCAATTACAATATTGTTTGTGAAATAATATTTGCTTCAAGTCATCTACCAAGCTTGAAAACCTGTCTCAAAGGCTTCCTCTCGTTTTAAGATGTTCCTCATCTTCTGGCCAGACATGATTGCTTCTTGACCCACCATGGTATCTGGTTTTAGTTGTATGATGATGCATTGGTTCTCAAACTTTAGTGTGCTTGGAACATGTGGAGGTGATTGCGGAGCCCCACCTCCAGAGTCTCTGATTCAGGAGATCCAGGGGAGGGGCCAGTAATCTGCATTTCTAACAATTTCCCTAGTGATGCAGACATTGCTAGTCTGGGGAGCTTACTATGCAGCAGGGTGTTCACCGCCAGGACTAATGTTTCTTCTCTTCCTCCTTTAGCCCTTGCCCATGGTCACTTAGTCCAAGATTTATAATAAGATCCATGAGTCCAAGATGGTCAGTTAGTCCAAAATGATTAATAATCATTTAGGTAGAGATAATTAACCTAAAATGTACCATTCCAAATATATCATGTCCCTAAGCACACAGTTGGTCGAAAGGGCAGTCAAGCTCCCAGAGCAATCAGAGCCTTTCCCGTCATTTTTCAGAGCCATTAAGATCTGGGTGCAGTGACTCACACTTATAACCCCAGCATCTTGGGAGGCCAGGTAGGTGGATCACTTAAGGCCAGGAGTTCCAGACCAGCCTGGCGAACATGGCGAAATCCCATCTCCACTAAAAATACAAAAATGGGTCGGGCGCGGTGGCTCACGCCTGTAATACCAGCACTTTGGGAGGCTGAGGTGGGTAGATCACGGGGTCAGGAGATCGAGACCATCCTGGCTAACACAGTGAAACCCTGTATCTACTAAAAATACAAAAAAAAATTAGCCAGGCATGGTGGCGGGCACTTGTAGTCCCATCTGCTTGGGAGGCTGAGGCAGGAGAATCACTTGAACCTGGGAGACGGAGGTGGCAGTGAGCTGAGATCGTGCCGCTGCACTCCAGCCTGGGCAACAGACCAAGACTCCATCTCAAAAAAAAAAAAAAAAAAAAAAAAAAAATTAGACTGTAATCCCAGCTACTCGGGAGGCTGAGCACAAGAATCACTTGAACCCAGGAAGTGGAGGTTGCAGTAAATGGAGATCGGGTCACTGCTCTCCAGCGTGGGTGACAGAGCAAGACTCTGTCTCAAAAACAAACAAACAAACAAAAACATATATATATATATATAAGCATGGAGCTGGCCACTTATGAGCCTTTCTGTAGTGGAATGAGGCCAGCAGGTAGAGAGAAACTCAGATGAAATCCAGCAGCCCAAAGGTGTTTGTTTGAGCCTGTACCAATTTGGATTCTTTGAGATGAAAGTAGCAGATATTGAACTCAAATCATGAACAAAATGAAAATAACATTTAAGAAAATTAAATGCCTCACACAACCTGAGATAAACTGGACTCCAGGACTGTCTGATACAGCCACTGAAGGACGTCACCAAAGACCTGGGTTTTTTCCCCATCACTCTGCCCTTATATTTGCATATTATGATTGGCTTAGTCTAATCAGTGGGGTAGAACATGAATGGACGTGCAAGAGTTAGGCAGGCAAAGACAGTGAGTATAACCAACACAGCCCCAAGCTATGTTGTGGAATCACTCACAGAGATCTCCATACAATCCAGACACTGTCCTTCTGGAAAATCCATCATTCAACTCTTCACTTGGTCCTATGCCTCCTCCAGTATCTTTCCTTTTATTCTCTGTCTCTCCACTTGATTTGAGTTGCTGTTCATTGTCATCAGAGACCCAGTGTCACAGTACACCTTGGAGCATCTCATTCGTTGCCACTAGTTTCCATTCTCCCTTTAGTTAACCACAGCCCTATTCTCCTTCCCGGTCTTCAGCCCATGGCTTCAGCTGGGGTCCTATCCCTGGTCCAAAGATGGAGCACGTAACCTAGACCTAAGGTCATCACCACATCTTCTCTCCCCAGCCACTACAATGGTTGGTTGAGAAATGGGCATATACCTGGTTAGAGCTAGTGACGTGTTATTGAGCTTTTGCTAATAATCCGAGGAAAGAAACTAGGTAAAGCTATTCTTCCAGACCAATCAGAGCCAGTCAGAAATTCTCCATTTCCCATTGGACATGAGCCAGAGGTAGTGCAGTAGCTACTAGGAACCATCTTGCATCACAAGGGTAAAGCCTGTCTGAGAACGGCATGGACCCAGAAAGAGAAGACCCAGTTCCTGAGCCCCCAGCCCCTGGCCACTGGCCCCTGTTGTGGCTATTGTTATGCCTCTTTCTTTGCTTAAGTCATACGGAGGCAGTATTTTCAGCATATGCAAAGACAAGAGTGACAACTGAGAAGTCCTATCCCCCCCTCTCTTGTGGCAATCAGATGGTATGCTTTTAGAAAGCAGATATCAGATCTCGTCTGCAGTTGCATCCTCCACAGTCATATTAGTGCTCAGCACACAGTAGGTACTAAAGCAGAATTTCTTCGATGAGCTTGAGGCTGCCTCCAGAAGGCATTGCTAATCAAGCCTCAGACCTCAGGGTAGCTGGGAGAACCTTTGTCCCTTCCCTGGGTAGTTACTGATGCAAGGCCAGGACCCTTCCTCTGGGTTATCACTGGAGACGCACAGGCTTTGGTAATGAGGGAAGCTACAGTGTGGGTCATCAATGAGTGTGAAGCTTGAAGATTCCAGTTGGACCTATAGAGTCCAGGTTCACCCATCTAAATTCCCACACTCACCCAAAATAAGTCTTGAAATGCAGTGATTTTCACAAGAGCTATTTCTTTTGCAGCTAAGCAGGTGGTTTTCTTATATGTTTTGCATAGAAGCTCAATGTTAAACCCAAAGTCAAGGACCCCAGGACTGCCATGTACCTTGTCCACCAAACCCTGTCAAGATTCCCACATTCCAATAGATCCTCATTTCTGGAAGAGCCTGGGGTTTAGAGCAGAGAGATAATTCCTGGAAAAACTTGAATTCCCTCCAAGACCAAATGGGCAAAATCACCTCCCTATTCTTTGGGCTGTGACCTAAGAGTCCCACAGCCTATCTGTTGGAGGCAAAGGGTCTCTCAATTCCCAACATGTCTCTGACCCATCAGAAATGCTTGACATAGGGAACTTTACTTTCTAAGAATAAACTAGCCTGGAAAGGAGTGGTCGGGCTGTTCTTTCAGAGGAGAGATGTTGAACTGATGTTTTTTTGTGAGAAAGGTTCATGCTTTGTCCTTGGACAGCAGGACAGCATGGTGGGAGCCTGGGTTGCTTTCATTCTGACTCTGCCACCAGGAGGTAAGTCTGTATCATGATATCCCTGTATGAACAGAGATGATGAAAGAAGACATGGTTAACCTGCTGCAGTTTTGCTGGTTAATATTAGAGCTGACCAATTCCTCAGGCACCCTGTCTCCCAGTTCCACAGACCCCGCTGTTAGCAGGAGATCATCAGAATCTAGCTAAGAAGTATGCTCATCATGTCACCCAAGTTGCTCTGGAGACATTTAGACCCTTCATAACCTAAACCCTTGCCCCTCTCCAGCCCCATCTCTCATCATGGTTCATCTCTCAACTAATACTCCAGTGACAACCTTTTGGAAGCTGATCACTTAAAGCAAGCTATATCCCTCCTCTATGCCTTTGTTTATACTGTTTCTTTGCCTAGACTGTCTTTCAACCTGTATCCTGTTCCTATCTCTATCTATCCAAAACCCTCTCATCTTTCAAAGCCCAGCTCACATACCATCTTCTCTATCAATATCTCTATCTATCTTCCTCTCCTCCCCTTCCCTACACCACCATGATCTTTCAGTTCTGAATGCTAACTGTAGCTTGAGGCTATATTGGTTATACTCACTGCCTTTGTCCATCTAACTTCTATGCAACCTTTAATCCTCAGTTCAGTTTTCACCTCCTCTAAGAAACCTACCCTGTTGCTCCCAGCTTAGCTGAGAACCCCATCAAGCTTCACACCGTGTGTGCATGTGTGTGTGTGTGTGTGTGTGTGTGTGTGTGTGTGTGTGTGTGTGTGTGTGTCTTCCTCACTAAGCTGTGAGGAACTCCATCCATGGCAGGGACAGAGTCACAGTTATGCATTTGTCTCCAAAACCCAACAGAAGGTCTGCCACATAATGAGGATAACTCTTGGGAGCTTAATTGGGTCAAACATGCCTGCCAGTTGGGACATCTTCTCAGATGACATATTTGCAGGGAGCAGTCACCTGTGGCCAATAAGGAGATGTTTACCGAGTACCGATTACCCAGTGCCCTGCATTATTCTGGAGATTAAAGAAAGCAAGCCTGAGGCCGGGCATGTGGCTCCTGCCTGTAATCCCGGCACTTTGGGAGGCCAAGGTGGGCGGATTACCTGAGGTCAGGAGTTCGAGACCAGCCTGGGCAACATGGCAAAACCCCATCTCTACTAAAAATACAAAAATTAGCTGGGCGTGGTGACCCGTGCCTGTCATCCTAGCTACTCAGGAGGCTGAGGCAGGAGAATCACTTGAACTCAGAAAGCGAAGGTTGCAGTGAGCTGAGATTGCACCACTGCACTCCAGCCTGGGTGACAGACCCAGACTTTGTCAAGAAAGAAAGAAGAAAGAAAGAAAAAGAAAGGAAGAAGGAAGGAAGGAAGAGGGAGGGAGGGAGGGAAGGAAGGAAGAAAGAAACCCTGAGCAACATGCTGAAATCCTTCTTTACTAAAAGTACAGAAAATTAGCCAGCTGAGTGTGGTGGTGTGCGCCTGTGGTCCCAGCTACTCCAGAGGCTGAGGTGGGAGGATCACTTGAGCCTGGGAAGTGGAGGTTGTAGTGAGCAGAAATTGCACACTGTACTCCAGCCTGGGCAACAGAGAGAGACCCTGTCTCAAAAAATAAAAAATAAAAATAAATATAACTCGATCAAGACAGTTGCGGGTGGAAAAAATAAAAATAAAGTGGAACCAGTCAGCCTGACACAGCCAAAAACTGAGTTTACTGCTCTGGTTTCTCCCTGGTATCAAGGGGGATTGTCCCATCTGCTTTCAAAAACTCAAATAAAGTCACAGACACTGAACAAGGCACTTGATGTAGAGTAGAAGACGCATAATTATAAACAAGGCATCGTTCTGTCCCCAGGGTCCCCTCATGGCACACAGAAACGAGTGCAGTGCACAAGTCCCATAGATGAGCTTGAGGGATCAGCTTTGCCCAGAAGAGTTGAGAGAGGCTTCACAGAAGAAGCGACATTTGACCTGGGTCCTTAGGGATGGGGAGGCACCTACTAGGCAAAGATGGGAACTAGGGAAGGACAATCTAGGCTGAGGGACCAGCCCGTGCACAGGCTTGCAGGCTGGCATGGCCGTGGCACGTCTGGAGGATGGCACATGTCTAGCTGCTGTCTTCGTGGAAGGTGAAGGGAGAAACAAGGACAGAAGTGTAGCTTGGGACCTGCTTGTGGGGGGTGTTGCCTTATGCTAAAAGGTGGCAAGCACTGCGGAGCCTTGAATGTTTCTACGCACAGGAATGCAAACTGCAGCAGCTCTCAGGATGGATAAGAGGGGCAAGGAGGGGATCAGAACGGAGCGCTGAAGTTGGTGAGGATGATAAGGATCAGGGCAAGGTGCTGTGCTGGAGGAGAGGACGGCACGTGGCTAGACGTTGGGGAGGGACCACGAGGCGCGAAGCCTGTTCAGCGTCCGGAACCCTTCCAGCACTACCCGCGTGGCCCTGTTCCCCAGCTCCCCAGCACAGCCTTCTTCCCTTCTTGGCTGTTAAACCCTAAGGCAAGCAGACTCCAAATGCTGACTACATCTTCCTTGGCCCACCTCAGCTTTTGGCAAATAAATTGGTGCCATTCCCCAGAAAGCTTTTTCTTGAACTTCATAAAGTTAGCAAAGAGGAGAAGTGCTAACAGTATGATCTGTTGAGTACCAAATTCTAATCCCAGCCCTAACACTAACCCAGCTTTTTCACTCTCTGAAGTCCTGCCAAAATCAAAAGAGAAGGTCTGTGCCAGGCACAAGTCATTTCAGCTGAACAAGCACTCCGAGGGTCACAGACTGCGGTTACGCTCGAAAATTGTTCTGCTGCTTCAGAGCTGGCTTTGGGCTGCTGGTGGCGGCACATACGGATGACACAGTCAGAGGAGCACGGAAAGCATTTCTCTTTGGTAAACAAATATTTCAGTGTTGGTGCGGAATTAAATCAGAAGCTACAAGAATATAGGTGTCATGCATTCATTAAAAGAATGGAAGAAGAGAGAAGGCATGATTCTGGATGCTCCCCTTGTAATGAGAATCAAAACTGATTTATCCCCAGCAGCTAGAGAAAGATCAAGGTTTGGGGGAGACAGGGAATGCACATTCTTCAATGTCTATTATGCATTTAATTCTTTTAAAGCACTTTTGTTGGCGGGGTGCGGTGGCTCACACCTGTAATCCCAGAGCTTTAGGAACCAAAGCAAGTGGATTTCTTAAGGCCAGGAGTTCAAGAACAGCCTGGCCAACATGGTAAAATGCTGTTTCTACTAAAAATACAACAATTAGCTGGGCATGGTGGCTCATGCCTAGAATCCCAGCTACTCAGGGGGCTGAGGCAGAATCGCTTGAACTCAGAAGGCAGAGCAAGAGAGTGAGACTCTATCTGCAAAAAAAAAAAAAAAAAACTGTTTCATTAAATTCCCAAAATTTTCCTGTAAAGCAGCTGGTATTATGCCCATTTCCCAGATGAGGAAGCTGAGGTTTAGAAAAATAATCATGTGTCCAATGGAATGTGTAGGCAAACTTTGCCTTAGTGAAGTTCAGACTGTATAAATACAATGACATTCTTATTTTGAGAAACCAGAGGAAAAAGTGATGTTGATTCCTGTACATTTGTATAGGACTGCAGTTTTCAAAGCACACTCAGATGCATTATTTTTGCATCATACTCAGAATGGCTGTGTGAGGAGAATAGTAATATCCCCATTGCAGAGATGGGAGAATTGAGAGTCAGGAAGAAGAAGGGATTTGGCAGCCAGAAACAAGACTGGAACATTGAACTGAGTCCAGACTCAGTTAGTTTTCTCAGAAGAAGCCTCTATTTTTATATGTAAATACAGCCTTCTACAGGGTTTGATAAGAAAGAGAAGCGCATTCTCGGGGTAGAGGGGGCCAGTGAAAAAGGTCCTTGGGGAGAACTTAGGGTGTATGGTAGAGAGTCTGAGGTCCACATGACCAGGTTAGGCTGATACGCGATGGTGTCATGGTTACATGCCCGCCTGGAAGCCACACCACCTGGATTTGAACTCAGATTCTACCTTTTAGCCCACTCATGCCTCGATTTTCCCTTCTGTAAGTGGTGCTAATCATAGTACCTGTACCTCCTTCCTAGAGAATGTTGTGAAGCGTTAACATAAGAACAGTACATAGAAGAGGGCGTATTATTTGAGATAAATAATCTCAATGACGGTTTTCTATCATTGCTATCATCATTACTACTATCTCTTCCACTAGAGAGTCCTGGGAACGGGGCTAGGTGGACAAGGAAGGCCTGAGAATCTCAGGTCGCAAAGTTTGAACCCAAAGGAACAATAGTAAGAGAAGGCCAGTTTTAATTGAAACAGGAAAAAAGTGTTGTTTTAGGACAATGACACCAATAGGAGTATGTAGGCTTCCCCTGACGCTGCCCGCATGTGGATTCCCAGCCCAGCTAAGGGCTTCCTCCAGCACCACACTCACCCCAAGACACTGTAGTTGCCTGTCAATCACCTGCCTTCTCTGCTGGACCGTGTCTGCGTTATGGGTGCATCTAGTGTCTAGTGCAGTGTCTGGCATGAAGTACTCCACAAATATTCTTCTGATGAATGAAGGAAGAGATGAATGGAGTAGAATGATAGCTTAGAAAAGGAAGACTTTATGGGGAGACGAGCCCAGGAGCAGGCTCTGGGGTAGGATGAAAGCAGAGAAGTGAGAGAACAGTAAGAAATGCAAGAGGCATTTGGAAAAAAAGGACAACAGGGAATTTGTGAATGACAGACTATGGACTTGATGGGAAAGGAAGAGTCATGACTGCCATCCTGGGCTCCTGGACGCTGGTGGCCCTGCTAAAAATGAGAAGAAAGAAAGGAGAAGTTGGTCTGAAGGAGAAGATTTGCTCTTGACTTTACCCTTGTTGAGCTTTACAGAAGTTACTGGTGGTGGCTCATGTCTGTAATCCCAGCACTTTGAGAAGCGGAAGCGGGCAGATGACTTGAGGTCAGGAGTTCAAGACCAGCCTGACCAATATGATGAAACCCTGTCTCTACTAAAAACACAAAAATTAGTCAGGTGTGGTGGCACATGCCTGTAATCCCAGCTACTTGGGAGATTGAGACAGGAGAATCTCTTGAATCTGAGAGGAGGAGGTTGCAGTAAGCTGAGATCCTGCCATTGTACTCCAGTCTAGGAGATAGAACAAGACTCTGTCTCAAAAAAAAAAAAAAGTTATTGGTGGTAAATGGGGTAACACAGGGCAGCGTGGGGTGAGAGATGTTGGCTGGAGATGGGGAGTTTAGGAGAACTGATTTGGTAACCTCAAGGAATACCTCTTTTTCTAGAAAAAGGGTTAAGTACCAGGATTAGGGGGGGGTTGGGTGTTGACCAGTCAGAACCATGGAGAAGTCCTAGGGCAGAGAGGCTGAAATAAAACACAAGCAAGACGAGAGAATATCCACCAGGTGTCTTAAAAGAAGAAGGGCAGCTCTTAGCTCTTAGGACCACTTGCTCCCCTTTTCCTTTCTTCGTCAATCCATCCTTCACCCAAGACTTGCCAATGGAAGAATTGAAACAGAAAGGGAAGCCATTTTGTGTCAGAAAGCCAATTTAGCTTAAAGTAAAGTGTAAGAAGAAGAGCAAGCCATCTGGGTTTTTTGGTGGTCGTGGTGGTGGTTTATTTCATCTTCTGGAACCACTTTATTATAATCATGGCTATCATGAACCCATAACTTCTCCTTTCTGAGTTTCTGCAAGAAAACTACCGCTGCTGACTTCTCAGGAACAGGAAAGCACAGGGCCATTTCTGCACTGTTCTGCTTCCTGCTGGTAGGTGGGAAATCAGGGAAAAGAAAACCAATGCTCATTCACACTATGGTACAACAGAAAGAAAATCAGCCTTGGAGTGCTCTGCAAGGAACGGGCTGACGCCACACCTTTCTGAGCTGGTTCCCTCAAACACTGCTGACAATGGCTCTGACCTCAGGAGATGGTTATGAGGATCAGGATAAGGGGGTTAAGTACTTTGCACAATGCAGGTGCTACAGGCACACCAGCTCCTGGTAATTCTTGCTGTTTCTCACGGGAACCTCCCAGGCCTCTGCTATCTGCAAGCTTCAGAGGAGCCACAGAGGAGAGGCAAGCTAAGAGCTCATCCTCAAGGGAGTTTTCAGACTCATGATTTCAAAGAATTTTCACTTTATTAATTTGTTCAGGCTTCAGTCTGATTTGACTACAGTGTAAAGACAGGGCCGGGCAAGGCAGCTCATACCTGTAATCCCAACACTTTGGGAGGCCGAGGCGGATGGATCACTTGAGTCCAGGAGTTCGAGACTAGCCTGGCCAACAATGCAAAGCCCTGTCTCTACTAAAAATACAAAAATTAGCCAGGCATGGTGGCACATGCCCGTAATCTCAGCTACTCAGGAGGCTGAGGGAGGAGAATCGCTTGAATCTGGGAGGCGGAGGTTGCAGTGAACTGAGATTGTGCCACTGCACTCCAGCCCGGGCAACAAAGAGAGACTCTGTCTCAAAAAAATAAAATAAAATAACATGAAGACAACCTCACATATGTGGGGTGGTCAGGGCAGCCTGGCTTCCTAAGCTGATCACAATGTGTGGGTTCAAGTTTAACCTCATCTCCAAACAAAATGTCTATTTCCTGCCAAAAGAAGGCTCAGAAAGACTGAACTGTCTACCTCATCCGTGGTGTTCTCATTTGGAGGAGATCCAAGCGTGCTGGAGTCTGGGCCAGCCAAAAGCGCCCCAGCCACTTTTGGAGCGAGCAGGCGGAAGTGAGGGCTCTGATTTTCATGTTCAATCCTCATTTGGCCTCGGAAATGTTAAAAATAAACTTTCACCTGCATCTGATTTTCCTCTTTGTTACTGCAGCCATTGTCTGTTTGAACAAAGAGGTAGCAAGAGCCTCTTTGAGCAGTTCAGAGAGTTCAAGCCAGAGCCCAAATTGGAGGGACACAGATGTTAATGAACAAGAGGACCAGCAAGAGTGCCACTGGGAATTACAAACTCCCCTAGGACTTTCAGGTCCCTGCTGGCAGGCAGGGGAAATACAGGCCCCGTTCTTCTCTGCCCGCAGCACCCGCTGGCTTTCAGAAGGACTTGGGAGCTGCATGTGGATTTCCCCCTAAGTAACTTGATATTAGATTGAAATCTTGATGATTCAGCCCCCCATTACCCAACTCTTCTCTCCCATTTGCTTGTATTTTGGAGGCTCCATCAGATTTGGGTGGGGTGTGGTTTCCAATAGGATGAGAAAGCACAAACTAGGCACCACAGAATGTGTTGTTGAGTTTAGAGGCAGTGTGCTATTTTAGAAAGATCCTGGATTTAACAGCTGGATAAATCTGGGTTCAAATTCATTACTTTTCAGCTATGTGACCTTGGGCAAGTCACTCAACTCCCCAAGCCTCAGTTTACTTCTCTATAAAATGGGCATGAAAATACTGTACTGATTAAGGTGATGATAGCTGCTATAATAAACACACATCCTCAAAATGTCAATTGCCTCTAATACCATGGAAGTTTATTTCTTGTTCACATGAAGTTCAAAGCACGTGTTCCTAATCTATGAGCCGTTCTCCTCTAAGAGGGAATCTAGGTGACTGGGCCTCACCAAGGTCTTCAGCACAGACCTCAGTCCGAAGGTGATGGGGAGATGGTGGAGGACTGTGGCAAGTGAAGAGTTTTACACCAGGCCGGGAAGTGTCACACATCACTTCCACTCACAGCTAGTGTCTAGAACAGTCCTACAGCTCTAATTAATTGAAAAAAAAAAAACAAAAACAAAACACTGAGAAATGAGGTCCAGCTGTGTACCAAAGAAGACAGGATTGGTAAACGTCTGGCTAGTCTTTGCCACATACACCAACTTTTCAAGGAGATAATAGGCTTAAATAAAATAGTGACTGGGAGGCTGCGCGCAGTGACTCATGCCTGTAATCCCCGCACTTTGGGAGGCTGAAGTGAGAGGGTCCTTTGAGCCGAGGAGTTCAAGACCAGCCTGGGTAGCATAGTAAAATCCTGCCTCTTCTAAAAAAAAAATTAGCCAGGCGTGGTGGTGCCTCCAGCTACACGGGAGGCTGAGGCCAGAGGGTCACTTGAGTTTGGGAGGTCAAGACTGCAGTGAGCTGTGATCAGGCCACTGCACGCTAGCTTGGATGACAAAGGAAGCCCCTGTTTATAAAATATAAGATTCAATGAAAGTCTATAGATAAAGTAAGTAAAATTAAATGATGACTACGAAACAGTATAGTTTTCAATCAATGTTGATTACTTGCTTTTTCCCTATGGCCAAACATTTGCCAGAAGCAATGAGGGAATGCTTTATTTGTAACAACACAGACAGGAGTGGGGCCTGTGGACAAGCCCCTCAACCCCTTCAGCCCTCAGCCATCATCCAACAGTTCCCCACCGCCAAAGTGGAGGACCCTGGCATCCTGTGGGTTTTCTTCCCCTCATGATCAGTCCAGCCATCGACAATACCTACAGCTTCACCAAGTCCCAGCCCTTCCACAAAATCAGAGGGCTCGGGAATTAATACTAAATTCAGAAAACCACCATTTAGTAATAACTGACACAAGTTACATTTGGGGGTTTTGTTGTACTCCAGGCTGGAGTACAGTGGTGTGATCTCGGCTCACTGCAACCTCTGCCTTCCAGTTCAAGGGATTCTCCTGCCTCAGCCTCCTGAGTAGCTGGAATTACAGGCACCTGCCACCTCTCCCAGCTAATTTTTGTATTTTTAGTAGAGATGGGGTTTCACCATGATGGCCAGGCTGGTCTTAAACTCCCGACCTCAGGTGATCCGTTCACCTTAGCCTCCCAAAGTGCTGGGATTACAGGCATGAGCCCCTGCATCCGGCCACAAGTTACATTTGACTGTCAGTGGGTTCCTATTTATTTATTTAGACACAGTCTTGCTCTGTTGCCAGGCTGGAATATAGTGGCGAGATCTCGACTCACTGCAACCTCCGCCTCCCAGGTTCAAGTGATTCTCCTGCCTCAGCCTCCCGAATAGCTGGGATGACAGGCATCTGCCACCATGCCCAGCTAATTTTTGTATTTTTAGTAGAGACGGGGTTTCACCATGTTGCCCAGGATGGTCTTGATCTTCTGACCTCGTGATCCACCCACCTGCCAAGGATGGTCTTGATCTTCTAACCTCGTGATCCGCCCACCTCAGCCTCCCAGAGTGCTGGGATTACAGGCGTGAGCCACTTCACCTGGCCACAAGTTACCTTTGACTGTCAATGTGTTTCTATTTAAATTTATTTTTATTGCCTTTAGGTGGGTTGCATGGTCTCCTGTTGGCACAGTCACCACCACTCCCTGCTGTGTTACATCGGGCTTGCTTCCTTCATCTACCCACTTGGCTCTTGGAAACCTTTGGGTTTGATCCCCCAGGACCTCCCGAGGGCTCTTTCGATTTCCACGCAGGGCTTCCACACTCAACCCTATTACCTCTGTCTTGCCCCTCCTCCTCCAGGCCCCGTTAGCCACATGGATCCACGGCTTTTCCTGAGCCACACTGTGGCTCTGCTTTCTCGTTCTGCGCATGCGCGAATGTTGAGCCCTCCCTCCGCCAAGCACTGCCTTGTCCTCACCCCGGCGTTAGTTTCATTATTCTCTTGCGTGTGCACGTGGGAGACACGGTTAACAAGCAATATCCTATAGGTTGTTGTGGTTTCACAGCATGTGAGTAGATGTGGTTTCACCAACTTTTAGAGTTGATCTTCATACAGTGTTGCATATTTGCATTTATACATTGTTTCTAAAGAGAATATGTCCAAATTCCAAACAACTGAATTCTGAATGGCCCAATCCTTTTATAATTTGAGAACTCTGCCCTGGAGTAGTCTTGATGGGATTTCAGAGCTGTAAGCATCCCTTGGGTGGGAGGGAGGATGGGAGTTCTAGTGTGGTGAAAAGCTCATGGACGGTGGAGAGATCCAAGATGGCCGATTAGCAACAGCTCAGGAATGTAGCTCCCAGTGAAAGCGCAGAGAACGAGTGGACGCCGCACTTTCCGACGAATTTTTGTTGCCCACAGACCGGGGGATTCCTGGCAGAGGAGCCACACGGGTCGCCATCGCGACTCTTTTGGCCGGCGCGGCTGTTTTGCCGGCGCCCCAGCGCGGCGCTTCCCGGTGCGGAGTATACGGGACGGACGGGTTCGGCTGGTCCCATCCCCACGAGGAAAACCGCAATTGGAAGCGCTGAGGACTGAGAGTTTCACAGCAAGCACAGCGAACCCAGGAAGGTCCGGCTCTGTGGGGAACGGGCTTCCGCCAAAGGAAAACTAAGAAACAGAAAAACTTCATCACTGAACGGAGAGAGATCCAAGATGGCCACGTAGCAGCAGCTCAGGATTGTAGCTCCCAGTGAAAGCGCAGAGAGCGAGTGGATGCCGCAATTGCAGACGAATTTTTGATGCCCATAGACTGGGAGATTCCCGGCGAAGGAGCCACCCGGGTCGCCAGCGCGACTCTTTTGGCCGGCACAGCGCTTCTCAGTGTGGAGTGTACGGGACTGGATGCCCTTTTAGTTGGGCTCGGCCGGTCCCATCCCCACAAAGAGAACAGCAATTGGAAGCACTGAGGACTGAGAACAAGCACAGCTGAACCCGGGAAGGCCCAGCTCTGTGGGGAAGGGGCACCCCCCGAAGGAAAACTAAGAAACAGAAAAAACTTCATCACCAACAAGCTGGACGTCCACTCAGAGACCCAATCTGAAAGTCGGCAATTACAA